>OZ022243.1:12387395-12559895 GCA_963978895.1 Erpobdella octoculata | reverse complement strand
CTTTCTTTGACACCGAATAAGTGGAGAATCTGTGGAAATTTATCAAATTGTTTATTAATTGCGGGTCTCATTAATAAGATATAGAGAGCCTCTTTAATTTTCAGCCGGAAAGAGTCGGATTCTCTTGTTAAAATCGAAACACCTTCTTCAAGTTCTTTTCGTGTTAGCTTTTTCAAATGAATACATTCATAATGATTAAGAATACTCCCAAACTGGAGATGCATCGTGAGTCTCCTTGACAACGTAGTGGTAGTGTGACCAATGTATGTATCCACCTTACAATGTGGAATAGAACATTTGAAATGGTACACCACGTGACTTTGTTGCAACGGGTCAGTGATACTTGTTCTATCATTCTTGATGACCAAATTGAAAAGTTTCAAGTTTTTGTAATAAATATATAAACCCAGTTTATTCCTGACGGGGTCTATAACAGAAACTTCCTTTTTTATTATCTTCTTTATAATACTTTCATCAATTCTGTAATTGAGATTCATTTGATTTTTGTAGAACACGGGGAACTCCTGGCGTACATCACGACCCTTGTCAGCGTCAGACCCAGCCGAACTCACAGATGTTTTCATTTTGGTTACAAAATTGTTAATAAAACCGTCGACAAAGCTATTAGAATAATTGTTGTTAACCAATAACTGCTTGATTCTAACTATTTCTTTATGGAAATCTGACCAGGTTTCGGAAAAACGATAAGCTCTGAGGAGATAACTATTAATAACACTTCTTTTATATCTGTCCGGACTCTCGCTGTCACCATTTAGGCATGTTCCATTATTAGTTGGTTTGATGAAGACTTTGGTAGTAGGACCAGAATCAGTTATTGTGATGATGGTGTCGAGAAAATTTACTTGTTTTTTACTGTCATTTAGGTCGAAGGTAAATTTCAAAACTGAATTGCTCTCGAAAGTATTCTTTAAAGCAACGACTTCACGTTCAGACCTCACAAGAAGAAAGATATCATCCATATATCGCGCATAAACAATTGGGGTTTCTTCTATTTCAGCGAAAGCAATCTCCTCTAAACGACCCATGTAAAAGTTAGCAAAGGTTGGTCCCAATGGAGATCCCATCGCCACTCCATCAATCTGTAGAAATAAGCTCTGGTCTAAGTGTCTGAATGGAGACTCTGTAGTACATACCAGCAGGAGCTCGTGCAGCAGAGATTCTGGAATCTTTGGAGGTGGCAACGTATCACTATGATAGACGTAATTGCAAATGATAGATATTGTATCACGAACAGGGACGTTAGTAAAGAGACTCTCGACATCCATTGTTGCAGCAATCCCACTTTGTCTGCAGCCATGAATAAGATCAACAAATTCCAGAGAGGATTTCAAACTGTAAGTATGAGGGCAGTAAGGTGTGATAATTTTGTTAACAAACTTTGCCAAGAGATAAGTAGGACTTGGACATTGCGAGATAATTGGACGAACAGGATTATCAAATTTATGCGTCTTTATCATTCCATACAAATATCCAGTACCAAACTCACCTATCAACTTAGATAGCTTTGCTTCTGAATCGAAAGAGTTAACTTGAGAAATCAATTTATTAACTTTCTGTTTCAGACTATTGGTGGGATCTTTTGTAATAAGTCTAAATTTTGTAGAATCAGAAGTTATGATATTCAGCTTTTGTATATAGTCTGAGTAATTCATCACAACATAACACTGAATTTTATCGGCTCTGAGTACAACTATATCTTTATTATTGCGGAGAGATTTAGCTGCGAGTTTTAAACGATACGAAACAGAAGGTTTTACATTTATGCCAAATGGCGAGTTGTGTTTCTTAGAGCGTGTCTCAAAGATAAATTGATTCCACAGTTTATTCGCAATATATATATATATATATATATAATATATATATATATATATATATATATATATATATATATATATATATATATATATTAGTTTTGTTTTCCTATGAATTAAGTTCAGGAGGCTCACTCAGCAATGGATCGTTGATCGTCGTGCCGAGCAGTATCAAGGACTCGCTGATCATGTGGCGAATGTGGCTCAAAATGAACAAATAGCAGCTGAAATATCCGTGATTCTTCCAGAGAGTTTTGAAGACTCACCTCGAAACATGAGAGAGCAATGTTGTGATGCCATGTATATATTCACAAAATGGGGTCCACCTGATTTTTTCATCACCATCACTGCTAATCCGAGCTGGAAAGAAATTTTAAGCAATTTGAAAGCAGGAGAGGACATCACAGATCGTACTGACTTAGTCGCAAGGGTTTTTAAAATTAAGCTAGACTCATTGATAAAATACGTCACTTCAAATGGAATTTTCGGAAAAGCAGTGCATTTGTCTATTCTATTGAGTTTCAGAAAAGAGGGCTGCCGCACGCGCATATCTTAGTAACATTGAGAGCCGAAAATAAATTCACAACACCCGAACGAATTAATCAATTCATTTCTGCAGAAATTCCTAGAGTTAATAGTCCTAAGCTTTGCGAAATAGTGCTAAAATGCATGATACATGGCCCATGCGGCATCAGATATCCAAACGCACCATGCATGAAGGATGGAAAGTGTTCAAAACAGTATTCTAAAGAGTTAAATGAACACACTCAACTCCATGTGAATGGATATCCTCCCTATCGTCGTCGCCGTGATGAGCAAGTAACAGTTAGAGGATCGTTGATGGATAATCGTATACACACACACACACACACACACACACACACACACACACACACACACACACACACACACACACACATACATATATATATATATATATATATATATATATATATATATATATATATATATATATATATATATATATATATATATATATATATATATCAATGATAAAAAAATTGTATTTAATAACTACTGAATACTAATAGAAATATCTTCGATAATATAATAGCTATACGACTAATTACGTAAGCGTGACAGAATCAGTAAGTGAATGAGTGAGTGAGTGAGTGAGTGAGTGAGTGAGTGAGTGAGTGAGTGAGTGAGTGAGTGAGTGAGTGAGTGAGTGAGTGAGTGAGTGACGTGGTCTACTATAATATAGATTTTTTTTATGGTTATCAAATGTCATTTTGTTTTTGTTGACTATTTTTATAATAACGGGCGCCGTATTTTAAAACTTCCGTCATTTTTGACGGGCTATCTCTAGTATATATATATATATATAGGTTGATTTGTGTAAACTGGGCCAAAGCCGGTATTTTTAAATTGAGTGTATTTGAAATTAAAGTTTGTGTTAAAAAACTCGTTTTTTAATTTACTTGTTTATTTTGTGACCCGACCCGACCGATTTGCCCCAAATGAGAGAATCTGCTTCCAAGGTTTCTTGACCAAAGATCTTTCATTGACCTAGACGAGAAACTCAAGTACTCTGCTTGTGCTGTGACCTTGGTCACACATCTATTGTTGGTGAATATACTTTCGCTGGAAAGCCAAATGGTCGAATGCCCCATTGGCAAAGAGGCCACATACCGCAGTTGATGTTCTGCAACATTGTGAGGATTCCATATATCCGCTGCTCTAAAACTCTTTATCACGTTGCCTCTTTCATCCGCGACAGCCGAGAGATCCTTCTCAACTTTGCGCAGACTCAAATCTTATCTATGCACCACAATGGGTCAGACAAGACTGAATGGGCTTGCCCAGATGACTATCAATCGCAACCTTCACATTAATGAAAAAACCGTCATCGACATTTTTCGCAGAAAAAACGTCGGCTGAATTTGATTTTATAATAAACTTTTTCAATTACAATGTCTTATGGTTTGTTGCTACTAATTATTATTTAAACTGTCGTTAACTCTTGACTTTTGTGGGCCGTGGGTCGTAAACATGAACGCCCGCATAGGGGGGCAAGGGAGCCCCTTGCCCACCCCCTGGACTGATTGATTAAATTTTTTTACACGAAAATAAACAAACAATTTATAATTACAACATTTATAATTAATGTTAACAACTGTAACTCCTTCCATTGTCATATCGATATCATCACCATCATCATTATCTTTGGGGATGAACCCCCCAGATGTTTTACTTTTTACTCCATTCACGTTTCTCTAAACACTATGATGCGTAAAAATTATTCAGAATCACTGATCCACAACTTGGTTAAATGGTTTATTCTAAGTATAATAATTATTCCAGCTTGTATTAGTTAATAAGCCAGAGGCGTGGATTGGGGGGGGCTGAGGGGGGCCACGGCCCCCCTCAAGATTTTTCCACCAAATAGAAAAAATATCTTTTCTAGCTCACCCATGAATGAGTATTTAGATTATTAGATAAAAACAGTAATTATTAAACTTTCTGAATTATATCTACTTATTATCTACCTACTGCTAATATTTTTCAATCTTTTAGTGCTTAGTTTCTCGCACTTCTTACTTTTCTCATAATTATCTCTCCATCTCTTGCTCTTCTTCACTGGCTTCCTTTTAAATATAGGATGATTTTTTAAATTTGCTTACTAGTGGTTAAAATTAAAAATTGCTCTTCTCCATCCTACTTAACTAACTTAATAAAAATCTCTGGTCTTTGATCTTTCTCTCTTAGCCACTTTCGTATTTTTTGTTAAACATTCTTTTCCTAAACGCTCTTTTTCCTACTCTGGACCCTTTCTCTGGAACTCTCTTACTAAATCTACTTCTCTCGCTGTTTTCCGTCGGGGGCTTAAAACTTATCTGTTTAATAAGTTTGTGTCTGAACACTATTGAACGCCAAGGAAATAGCGCTATAGAAATTTAATCGATTGATTGCTTGCTTTCGGTCCATCTGATTGAACTCGAATGAAATTTAGACTCGTGTATCTGTCCTAGCTTGATGAACAATTAGCATATTCTTATCCTACACGGTTGCTTGAGCTCTCTCACTAAGATTTTTCCAATTCATTTTAAATTATTTTTATTAGCTCATACACGATTGAGTATTTAGATTAGTTGATGAAAGCAATATTTATCATACTTGTTGATTAATATCCAATTAGTTAAAAATCTCTGCTATTAATAGTCTATTTAATCTTAATGATTCAGTGGACAATTTTGTAAAAATGAAAGAACGTTGATACCCTTTGTTACGTTCATAATTTAAACCCTTTTTGTCTGCACTCAATATTAAATAAAAGTTAACTTTTTCTAAACCGTTTTTTAACTAATATGATGATTTACGTGAAAATACAACATACAAATGTATATTGGGATGGTCATTTTTGTTTGAAATGTCTCTGGATTGAAGTTAAAAAATCTTCGCCCCCCCTCAACATTTTGCTGAATCCACGCCTCTGTAATAAGCTCATGTATAGTTGTAGGCTGTCGCGTAAATTGGCCTCCAAGAAACATTAGTGTGATATTTTACTGATGAATGACTATTGTTTGTTTGTCTCCTTTCATTTTCGGGTAAAGTTCTAGTATAGCGTCATCAGCCGATTTCTATAAAAAATCGGTTTAAAAAACTGTTTATTAGAATAAATTCAGAACATTATCAGAACATATTAGGAAAAATTTTTTTTACAGAAAAACTTACTAAAAACCGACTTTAAGCAGAAAATATCCAAAGGCAGTGTTGATACGCGGAATAATACAATTCAAGGAATGAAAAGTAAGGAAGAGTTAATATCAAAATAGAATAATAAAACAACAAGTAAATTGAAAATTGTTAGAAATAAAACTATAATTATTGAATATGGAAATAAATTAAATATTTAATTATTAAGTGTGAAAAATTCTGAGCGCTGAGCGGAAACTTATCTATGAACAGAATTTTTTTAAATTTAGCCACAAATCCAAAAGTAAAGTAAATAATATATAAAATAATAACATCAAATCATTATAATACAAATGAAATCTCTTCGACTCGCTGTGGTGGTGGAGGTCGCTGATGAAATCTCTCGTGGTCTTGCTTAGTCATAATTTCAAGCACGCGCACGCTGTACCCACTGATAGTTGAACACAAAATCTTCCTTCTTTTGTTTTTTGCTCTAAAAAAACTTGACCGGGGTGGGGGAGTACAGCCAAATAATAAACACAAATCTTGCACCAGCCACTGACTACACCTGCTATTCATTAAGATTATGTTGGCTCTGAAAAGAGCCGTTTCTTGGCTCTGAAAAGAGCCGTTTCTTGGCTCTGAAAAGAGCCGTTTCTTGGCTCTGAAAAGAGCCGTTTTTGGCTCTGAAAAGAGCCGTTTCTTGGCTCTGAAAAGAGCCGTTTAATGGTTACGCTGTCTCGAGAGTTAATTAGGATAATTTTCAGAGGGTGTAACGAGGAAGTTGGCAAAAATGTCCTCCTTGCGGTAGTAGTTCCGATAAGCGAATTCGTCCAGATAGCTGGTGAAAAGTCCTCTGCTGGTGCCAAATTGTCTCTTCAACTTCCTCTTGGCCCTCATCCACATATTCTCGACGTTTTGGGTGTGGACGGTTTCATCGTTAGGGTCCACAAAGTTGTTCTGATGGACAATTACGGAATGATCGTAGATCCCCTGTCGAATTCGAGTTATGTTTCCATATGCAGCCCATCCGTCAGACATGATTTGGGTGCCAGGGAGGATGTGCCGTTGAATGAGCTCTTCCAATGTAACAGCTCTCCTATCCGGGACTTCTATCAAAAAGCATTTCTTACTGCAACGCTCTATCCCTCCGAAAACCCAGTGACCCTCATGCCACTGGCCTCGGTGGAACTTTCTGTGGAAATACTTGCTCTCGTCTATTTCCACAATTACAGGTTCGCTGTTGTTGTCGAAGCCGCCCAATTCTACCGGGTGGTGTTCTAGCCAAGTTGTGCACTCTTCACGCATGAAATTGCACCAATCCACAGAACTCTGTCGGCCACTGATGCCGGTTTCACGTTGCATCAGGGACTGTGGCATGTCTAGGCACCAGCAGTAAACCATTAAAACAATTTGCTCCAAGGACAAGTGGCTACGCTTGAAAAAAGAATCTTTCCTCACCGATGTTTTAACACCACAACCAATACATCGCCATTGCCTACCGTCGATGCCTTGAGAATAGCGACAATACGTGAATGGACGGTCGCACGCTCGACAGAATCGGCTGTTGAAAATCAACCTTCTTCTTGCGCACCACTGCAAAACAACTTCAACGTTAAGTAACTCTTTCGACAGCGTAACCAAACTCCACACTTCCAGACGTATTGCAGCAACTCCGATCACCTCATTAGCAGGAACGATTGTGGTAGCCATCGTGACCTCTAAAACTCAGAGTTTCTGCTGCAACGAATATGGTCGAAACCGTAACATAGACAACCGAGTACTTTTACTTTTATATTATTTTATTTTTTTTCTTGGTGTTCTGCTGTTAATTTACTGTTTTTTTAATTTTTTTTATTTGTCTGACAAAACCATCGCATTTAAAGAAACTGTTTTAGATATGGAGCGGGTTACGCAACCCGTACTTCTAAAACAAACTGATATTTTTTAAGTTTTAATTTCCATAATTTAAATGTTTAATTTTTTTTCCTAAACTGTCTATTTTTATTTTAAATGTGTTTAATTTTTATTTTCTTTATTCCTTCTTTATATAGATCGCTATTGACAAATAGATCTTCACCGGGAACTACATAAGCTTCGGCAGCAGTTTTTAAATGTTCTAAAGTGATGTAATTTCTGGTTTTTTTAAATGATTTATGTTTTAATTGGTCTTTAGTTTTGTTTTAAATATCATTTACGTTAAAAACCGGCCATTTTTTATAGAAATCGGCCGATGACGCTATACTAGAACTTTACCGGTTGGCTGTGCAGGACATATAAACCTTTTTCAACTAAAGCATTTTTGTAATTTTTAGCGAGTTTTTAAAACTTTTTGAAAAAATTTCTGGCTGCGCCACTGAGGAGGTCGTTGCCTCACTAAAAATTCTACCGGCAATGTCCCGAACATTTCCATTGCAATGATTGACATGAAAACAGAGCTGGAAAATTCACACTAAAGTTCGAGAAAACAGACGCCAAAAGTGATCGTTTAGCTGCGAGCAACACAAACACGTATTTCAAACGATAAAACGTCAGAAACAATCGGTAAACTACGATAAGGTCTCCCACGTGATTAGTGGGGCAGCTAACTGCAGCATCGTGCAAACGCTATTGACAAGAAAAAAAAGTACATATTTGTAATCAGCAAAATAGGCTTGTAATTACCTGATATCGCCACATTCTGTAAAATTGAGAAAAAAATCACCTTTCTTGGTCCCGCTCCTGTATGAATAGCGTATTATCACAGGCGATCAAACTGGCAAAACATTCAAATATTTTGTTTTTTTGATGGTTTGCATATGCTTAATATAAAGAATGAAGAAAACAAAAAAAAAATAGACGAATAATTAAATTTTGAGTAAGTAGACCTACGGAAACGAGACAGGACTTCTGCCTCAAGTACGTGTCTCGTCCACTCACTCAAAATTTAATTATTCATATATTTTTTTTGTTTTCTTTATTCTTTATATTAAACATATGCAAACCAACAAAAAAAACAAAATATTTGATTTTTTGCCAGTTTGATCGCCTGTGATAATACGCTCATAGATATATCCATAGATATCTAGATAGGCTATATAGGCTTATTTGCGGTTTTTGTTTGGTTTTACGCGCGCAGTGGAGTTTTAGTTTGTGCCTCCTGACTGACCATAGACAAGAGATTTGTTTACATTTGTCTACACCGGCGGCTTGCCTTACTTCGATAAGCAATTCATTCCAATTTTGCAGTTAACTATTATAAAGCAATGACAGCGCGTTGTTTTTTCAATATTTGTTTATCATAGATTAATTTATGACTTTCTATCAAAATTTCTTTGTTTCTTCAGCGCATGCTTTAATTGTTTTGACAGAAATGACTTTTATAAATTCCCTTGAATCTTTTGATTTAAACTTTAAAACCATAACATTTTAAGAAAATGCTTTTGTCTGAAGATAACTGATAGTCATATGCATCTATTTTATGCTGATAGTTTAAGTTTCAGCATAAAATCTGAATTCATTATGTCTTCAAAGACATTTTCTTAAAAGAGATATCTTAGACTATACTTAGAACTAAATCCTGACTAGGTTAGATTAGCAATAATAGTTACTGGCTTTTTCTAAAGTACATAATACTTTTTAGAATTAACATTGATTATTGAAGTCACTACCAATTTTTCTTTGCCCCGAAATGAATCTACCTGAGACGATTGCATTTATTTACCTAGTTTTTAAGCAAGTAAAAAGCACTATGCCAACTATTGAGTTTATATTTATTCCTTTTCACTTTGCGATTACATTTGTGTAGTATCAGTTCAGTACACAGTTTCCAATAATTTTGAAATAGATTTGCAAAAAACTGAGGCAACAAACTATGATTTTACAAGTGTTTTTATTAATACAATAAATTCTGTTTGGCTTTTCAATTAACAAAAACTGAAAATGGCACAAAAAATTGAAAATTTAAGTTACTGTCCACTAAATAAAATTGTTTTTGTTAGTTTTTGTCTTAAACCTGAACTTTTAAGGTTTTGTGTATTAATTTTTGCTCGCTGATATTGTCTTAACTTGAAAAACTCATAAACGATCGACTTAAGCATTAGATAAGAATGATTGTCAATGCCATCCTGTGTATCTCTTATATGATCCCCCAGGTTAAAAATATCTTTGGATCCAATTGATGTTAATGTTTGGCGAATAAGTTCTTTTATTTTAATTTCATCTTTGGCATTTGTGGCTGATACATGTTGTCTTAAAAATTTTTCTGTTGTCTGACATACCTAAAAAAAAAGTGTTTTTTAATACCATATTTATAAATAACAAATCTTAATTTTATCTTACTTTTATAACTCCAGAAGAAGGAAAGACATGACCACCTTTATTTTTCACCACTAGCAGCTGCAGTCCTATTTCATGTCCTTGGTTCTTGTGCTCATCAACTAAACTGTATCTATAAAATTGAAAATATTATTTAGTACTAAAAACACAGGAAACCAAAATTTATGACTGTAACAATTTATAATTTGAACCTGCAAACATTACATTCCAGTTTTTTAAATAGCTTGGATACAATCCAACCAGCTATGTAGCTAATTACATTTTCTATCAAGACTTGAGCAAGCTCTGAGTCGATTCCATAATCACCTGGTTCTTCAAACACTTCTTCTTCATAAATGTTGTCTGTTTAATAAATAAGCAAATAATTAAGATTGGTACCAGCAAAAGAAATAACAATGAAAAATTTATTACAAATTTCTTTTCTTTCTTTGTGAAGATAATCAAGATAAGAAGTTTCATCTTGCGGCATCACATTCCCTGTTTTCCCTGCCTGAATATTGGGTTGTTGTTCGATCCCCCTAGAAAATGTTAATTCTAATCAATATTTGCCCACTTATAACAAATTGTTTTTATACAACCTGCTCGTCTGACTGCCGCAAAGAATAGTTCAAGATGATCTTGGCTGAACTTATAAGTCAAAACATGGCTTTGACACTTGAGTAGGTTTCTGGCTATTTGAAGGATTGATTCAATGTCAATAACAAATCCTTTTAGACCCATCTGCCTAAAATGATGTTAATTATATAGATTGCTTTTAGTTTTGCAGCAAAACATTATCAAAAACATACTTTTTGTCTTGAATAATAAGGATTCCACGAGGAGATTTTAGCTGAAGTAAGTAGTTTCTTAAACTCAGAAGAGGTTGCTCAAACAATGCAAAATTTTGCAGTGTTAATGGCCCCTTGAAAGATGGTGCATTGGGATTTTTGCTATTGAAAATATCAAATAAACAGTCTATTGCTTCTATAAATTCTACAGTCGGTGCCACGTCTTCAAAACCTGCCATTTTACATTGATTCATCATTTTTAAAGCTGCAGCAACAGACGAACTTAATGTTTGAGCTGCCAGTTTCACTTTCATCTTCTGATTTTTAAAATTGATATGTTGCTTGGTAAGTTTGTTAGCTGCTCTGAGTCCAGCTTCTTGTTGAATACCATCAAGTTGTGATATGTGAGACCACTTTATTGCACCAGAAGAAGAGAAAATAGTGTGGTATGCAGAAAATAAATTTCTCACTAGTTTCAGCATGTGACATGCATCAAAAATTATATATATTTTCCTGTTGCTTGATGAGCAAAACCATGTTTTTAAAGATCTTGTAAAATCTAACTCACACCCAAGCAGTTTCACCATTGTAACATTTGCAGGTAAGCCATCCATGACTAAAGAAATCACCTGGGGATTATTTTCAATTAATTTATTATTTTTGTTTTGCAATGAAAAACTGGTAAGTTACTTACCGAAATTCCTATGCTTTCTAATTTATCAATTGCATACAAAACCAAATCTTTCTGAATTATGGCTGGCAGTCCATTGGTGCAATAATAAGCAATAGGCATTTTCCAATAGCCCGTTGTACCAACGAGCAAAAACTTCTTTTGCTTCATCATTGGTGCTGGATCCACAACCTACAACATTAGATATTACTAACCAAATATAACTTTAAAATGTTAAAGTCTAAAGGACTCACCCAAATCAACGAATCCTGACATGGTACCACTCTGGCTATCAAAAGTGATATGTTTATGAATAGCCATAGAATCAATCATAAGATTGCAGTTACTGTACTCTTCTGGTTTCTGGATTTTAAGACTGGCCAAAGTATTTAGGACCTGAGAATTAAAGCCAGGTCTGGCATATGTGCTTTCTAACCATCTAAACAACCAAGCATAAATATAATAAGAGTATAAAATTAAGAAAAAACATTATTTTAATGCTATCCAGCCATTCAAATTAAACAAAACAAGTGCATATATAATAAAGTTTTACCTTCTTAAAGTCCTTGGACTAGGCAAACTGATGCCTGATGATCTGAGGTAGTCATAAGCCTTTGGTCCATATAAATTTATAAATGTAAAGTTATTGCAAATTTTTTCTGTTCTTCAGTATACTCTTTAGAACCATTAGACAACAAGTGAACAGGAAAACCTTAGAATTTTATGTAAATAAAATATAACTATATAAATATGTATATCTGAATTTGTTCAATAAAGATAATTTATATTTATACTTGACGTTTTTAGCTGGCAGTTTAGTTTTCTGTTGATGTCACGCAATTGCTTCATTTCATATTTCAATTTCAAATTGTGCCTTTGATATGATATATTTCTTTTAAAATATCTTTCATAGTAGCGATTTTTCTTGTGAAGACCTCGACAACGTGCAACAAGGGTATTCAATTTGCTTTCAATTTTAGTAATTAACACATCAAAGATCATGGTCATCAAAGAGCAATAGAATAACGGAAAACTGGTTACACGCTTCATGACAACAAAGTAATGAAACGGATGTATGACCCTTTTAAGTTTTAAGCTTTGTGGCCTTGCCTTCTTTAAATTTAAGTCAGAGTCTTTGTCTTTAATGATTTTACTTTGTTTACAAACAGCTACAGGATATATGAGCTCGGGAAGTCAATTAACACTAAGTATAGTTCTTATACAGGTTTTTCAAATAAAAAACACAGCAACATCTACAGAAAAAACTAGAGCTTTAGCAGATTTGTCAGGTATCGTCATAATACACCGGCAACAAATATCGCTCAAATGAGCAAATGTAAACAAGCTCAGGTTGAAAATGGCAGCTTTCAAATTGTGCCGGAAATAGATTGATATGTCCCATCTATATATCTATGGATATATCTATGAATACGCTATTCATACAAGAACAGGACCAAAAAAAGTTGATTTTTTTCTCAATTGACAAGCAAACACAAGCAAAACAATTACATATTTGTAATTAGAAAAATATGCTTGTAATTACCTGATATCGCCACATTCTGTAAAATTTAAAAAAAATCACCTTTTTTGGACCCGCTCGTGTATGATTAGCGTATTATCACAGGCGATCAAACTGGCGAAAAATTTAAATATTTTGTTTTATTTTGTTGGTTTGCATATGTTTAGTATAAAAAATAAAAAAAACAAGAAAAAATAGATGAATAATTAAATTTTGAGTGAGTAGACCTACGGAAAGAGACACGCACTTGAGGCACTCATTTCCGTATGTCTACTCACTCAAAAGTTAATTATTCGTTTATTTTTCTTGTTTTTTTTATTTTTTATACTAAACATATGCAAACCAACAAAATATTTAAATTTTTCGCCAGTTTGACCGCCTGTGATAATACGCTAATCATACAGGAGCGGGTCCAAAAAAGGTGATTTTTTTTTAAATTTTACAGAATGTGGCGATATCAGGTAATTACAAGCATATTTTTCTGATTACAAATATGTAATTTATTTGCTTGTCAATAGCGTTTGCACGATGAAGGGGTTTTCGATCAGTTAGCCGCCCCACTTAGATCCTTTTCGGCGATTTAGACTGGTAGATCTAGCAGTTTTTCGAGGCAACATCGGAAATTTTAATAGACAAGCCAATTTTTATACCATTCAATAGAGAATATGTTGTAGAATGTCTGTATGAAGATACCACGAATGAGCAGTTATGGTACTCTGGTTAATAATTTTAGGCGTACTCTTTTGTCTCATTACGTAAGACAATGTCGCGTTACGCGCAGTAACATATTTACTCGCTCAACCAATAAGAATTCAATAAAGGCTCGTTTTCTATGGTATATTTGCGTTGTCTTTGTATTCATTTTGCATTGCGGTTTTATCGCGTTTGAATTCGATTTCTCTTCAATATCTTAATTTATTATTTAAGCCTTAGATTTTGATTTGGACGATTTTGGATTCTTAGCAGCGTTTTTTTTAATTTCCTATTCATTTATATAGTTGTATAATTGTATAGTTTGTATAGCATAGTACATAGTTTTTTCTTCGGTCAGTCTTGTCTTGTCTTTTGTCAGTCATTCTGGTATTTTTTTATTTTCTTTTATTCTTGTTATTACACCTGTTAAGTTTGGTTATGGTAAGTTTGTATTGTAGTTAGCACATTTTTTAATCTAAATGTAACTAATATCGCAATGGAGTGCGTTGTGTGTAAATCTGCATGCGTGTGAAGTTAGCCTCGAGGCTGGCAATGCTAATTAAAAAAAAAAAATTGCTTGCCCTGGGGCTCTGCTATACATTGTTGGATGGGGTATAAAAAATGAAATCGAATGGTATATTTGGGTTGTTTTCGGTTCAACAAATAAAAAAGTTATAAGCGAAAAACGACGATTTTCCGCCGAAAATTGCATAAAATCAACATTGGCTCTACTTTGAGAAAATCGATCTTGTTTTAAACTTCTGCCCTGGGTATATCCGAGACGCTTGTTTTTAGATAATTCAATATCAAATCCAACAATATAACTTTCGCTTCTCAAAGTTAATAAATAAAAAAGTTATCGAATAAAACGTCGGACCGTATACCAAAGAAACCGAGAAACCGAAACATAAACAGACGCTGCGATTGGACAATCGAGTCTAGCTCACTGTGGCTAATTATGCAAAATATTCAAAGAAACCTCTATTGAACTTAAATAATAAATATATATAGTAGTAAAATTTTTTTATTGTTTTTCTCGCTCCCGTTTCTTTGCTCTCACGATCCCGGTCGTTCTCACGATCCCGGTCGTTCTCACGATCCCGGTCGCTCTCACGATCCCGGTCGTTCTCACGATCCCGGTCGCTCTCACGATCCCGGTCGCTTTCCCGATTTATTGCTACGGTGCAATTAGGTCATATATATATATATATATATATATATATATATATATATATATATATATATATATATATATATATAACGAACTTTAGGGAAAATTTTATTTTTAAGAAAATATATTGAAGTTTACGATTGAAAATCAAAAAACGTGCATTTTTGGTGAACCCACCTTCTACATTTTTCACACTCCATGACAAATTATTGTTTGTTTTGCTGTACCGGTGGAGAGGTTGCAGGTGGGGACTGGGTGGAGTGTGGAAAATGTAGAAGGTGGGTTCACCAAAAATGAACGTTTTTAATGTATTCAAAGGAAGAGTTTAAAACGAAACATTTCACTTGCGTATTAAATAGTTAATTTTTTTTACAAAAATTTTCATTAATAAAAATTTTTAATCGTAAACATTAATATATTTTCTTAAAAATAAAATTTTCCCTAAAGTTCGTTATATATATATATATTTATATATATATATATAAGACCTAATTGCACCGTAGCAATAAATTGGGAAAGCGACCGGGATCGTGAGAATGACCGGGATCGTGAGAGCAAAGAAACGGGAGCGAGAAAAACAATAAAAAAAATTTACTACTATATATATTTATTATTTAAGTTCAATAGAGGTTTCTTAAAAATAAAATTCTAACGTGTTAACGAGTAGCCACTTTGCATATTTGAATATTTTGCATAATTAGCCACAGTGAGCTAGACTCGATTGTCCAATCGCAGCGTCTGTTTATGTTTCGGTTTCTCGGTTTCTTTGGTATACGGTCCGACGTTTTATTCGATAACTTTTTTATTTATTAACTTTGAGAAGCAAAAGTTATATTGTTGGATTTGATATTGAATTATCTAAAAACAAGCGTCTCGTATATACCCAGGTCATAAGTTTAAAACAAGATCGATTTTCTCAAAGTAGAGCCAATGTTGATTTTATGCAATTTTCGGCGGAAAATCGTCGTTTTTCGCTTATAACTTTTTTATTTGTTGAACCGAAAGCAATCCAAATATACCATTCGATTTCATTTTTTATACCCCATCCAACAATGTATAGCACAGCCCCAGGGCAAGCAATTTTTTTTTTTTAGTTAGCATTGCCAGCCTCGAGGCTAACTTCACACACGTTAAATCTGCTACTGAAGAAAAACTTAAAATAATCTAAATATTGAAACAAGATGGGAAAACTTCTCTATTGAATTCTGCAACTGTAATTGGAGATACAATTTTAATTGACAGTTTAACTCTATAAATGATGTTTGTATACATAAGTAAATAACAAAGCAAAGAAAAATAATCAGCCCAAGCCTTGTGTTAGTTTTAGTTCTAGTAGCTAGCTGATCTAGCTCCAATAAAAAGAATTTAAGATCTAAGTTTTCCACACAATAAACAATTATTCCAGTCAAATATAAAGTAGTTCAAAAATTATTCCTGGAAAGCTACCTCAACTGAAAATGCATGTTTTGAAAACTCATTTTCAGGAAATGAAATTGAAGTATTTCTTAGACAATGATAGATGGAGCTGGGAAAAATAGATTTTAAGTTGTGTCTCATTAATACTGATATAGAGGCAGCACCTGATAGCCCAGATAGCCTAATTATTGTATAAGTGGTAAATGTGAAATTTTAAAAAAAGCCCATGCTCTTTTAAAAGTTCATGTTTTAAATATGAGCTACATTGTATCTGCCTGTAAATATTGCTATGGTAAAGTTTGTAATAAATCTTTTCATACTGATAATCTTGAAGTAGATATGTTTACGGGCAATATATGTGAAGGCCTGTATAAAAAAACTGTTAAAATCGATGAGATACTATTTTAGTTAGTCTTGCCCAAAATCAGTCTTTGTTGTTGGATGTATTTATTCTTTAAATTGACATAAAATTTGATGCTCTTAAAACAGTTTTGAAGGTACTTGTATATGCTTGTAAATGTTGCTGTGACAAAGTTTAAGATAACTGACTTTATATTAGTGGTCTTGTAAATAATATCTATAATAGTGAAATATGTGTAAATGTCAGAGTTGGCCAATGTGAGCAGTTATTACATTTTTATTTAAAGTGATATATATAGAAACTTATCAAGTTCTTGAGAAAATGTCTTCTTTGTTCTGCAGGGTTTTGATGGTTATTAAAATAGCTCTTGTATCTTTCCTCCAGTTACACGTCTATTATTGTTGTAACAAGTTCTTCTGCACATGAGGATATTGCTAAGCATTGTCTCAATGTCAAAACTGTTTGCTTGTGTGTTATAATAAACAGCAAACAATTTGACTATGATATGATGTGCATTATTTATCTACAAAATCCTCATAATCTACACTTCCCAGTTTACTTCAGGCAGCACGACAAAAGTTGTTAACAGTGTCTCTGAATTGAATTAAAATTTGACAATGTTTAAAGTGGTGTTTAGTGTTTAGAATGTCTCTTCGGAAGCACTGAAGTGTCACAGCCAATGTAACAGCAGCTGGCAAACCATTTTCAGTCTGGCAACCCCGAACCTTCTGTCTACAGCACATGGATGAAGATCTGAGTTTTCTGCTCGACTGAATTGTGCTCAATATAATAATTTTTGAAGCTAGATAACAGTTATTATTATAATTATTTAATAAGTTGAAACTTATACTTTGTTTTTAGAATTAAAATGTATGTTGTTCTAAAAACCAGTGTTTGATAAATTTCTTGTTTTTAAGATGTCTTCCTTTAAAAAGTGGTCAAAAGCATGGTCTTCCTTTAAAAAGTGGTATGATTCCCATAACCGGCACCCCCTTCAGCTATTTTCAAATAAGGTTGTGTTTACAGGTTGCATTGCTTTTTAAATACTGGAGAATTTCGAAAACGTAGACTAGTTGAGTGTACATAATCGTTTATACATAGGAGTTAAACTAGTTTAAAGGCAGTTTAAGTCTTTAAAAGCATTTGATAATCAACAGCATTCTTCGTGCAGCTCCATAAGCAAACGGAAAATAAAAATTTCGTTAAAAAAACATAGAAATAAATAACTAAACTGTTTTATGAGCAAAAGCTGGCTTCTGATTGGTTGGCGTTAATAAACAGCTTCGCGAGTTTTGAGCAACTTCTTTTGCTAATAACTTTTTTTAGGGACCGATCTGTGTCTGGTATCTCTTTCCAGCTCTTAGTTATAACAAATACTATAGTTTAATGTACTTTTTGGCTTGTCTATTAAAATTTCCGTACCAAAAGCTAAATCTACCAGACTAATTTAATCGCAGCGTATTTTAGCAAAAAATTCGCGTTTTACTCTTTCGCCCATTCGCATTTTTCAATTCGCGGATTACCCATGACCGGTAACCGCGTGTGTAAGGGGTAGAAAAAAGTGGTATAGAGACCAAACTTTGGAATTTTGTTCAGAATATACGGCACATTACTGTGTCCAAAATCCCCGTTTTTCCGACTTGAGGAATTTGAGCTAGAGAACTTTAAAGTTTGTATCGAAATGGCGTTCGAATGCCCGTTCTCCGTAGCAATGTTTATTTTTGATAACTGATTGGCAATATTCAAAAATTGTTTAAATTGTCTATACATTTTTAAAAATTTGAAAAATGCAATAATCTTATTAATAAAACTTAGAAGTTTGATTTGAACTTTGAAGTTTGTTTAAAACTAAAGTTTAAATTTTAAATGCCCGATGATCACCCTGGCCTGTTTTTTTTAAATTGTATAAGTGATCGAAAAGTCTTGAAATTGTTCTAATTTATTATGTGTGTTATAAAAGTTTGCAACATCCAACAAACAATCTTAATAATTATATAAGTAAATTGTTTCTTTTAAAAGTAATCGGATTATCTAACTGTTAACCTAACCATTAACAAACAAATCCATTGCGATTTACAGAATGAGTTAATAATGGATGCTGTTTATGACAATTTCTTACATTGGATAAATGATAAAACAGTTATTACTGGCCATTCTGCTTAATCACAGTTTTAAACTTAAGGAAGTAAGATGATTTTTGTTTACTATCTAGCAATCTACTCTGATAAACCATTACCTATATTGTCTTATGCTTTTGTGATAGATATGTACATTTTAATGTTTATATGACACATTTTTGTTTTAGGACTTCACTTATCATTAAAAGTGTTTATTATTTTAAAAGCTTTAGATTTTTTAATTCTCAGCAATATTTTTTTGCATGAATCCGTTTCTGAAAATTTGTGTTTTCGGGTAGATTCGGTAAAAGTGCGATAACAAATTCCTCAAGTGGGATCGATGGGGATTTTTATTTTCTTATTCGGGACATCATCCTGCATCCAACAAAACAAAAATGATTTCTATACCAGTTTTTTCTAGGTGCTCTACTCCGGTTACTGTACTAATAGTGAATTGTTCAATGGCTGCGTCAAATTTGATGTTTCTTCTCAGGCGGTCGACCTATCAGACAATTAGACCGAAGATACCAAATGATTCTTCATCTCCGTCAACTCTGAATATGATGACTCAAGACGTTTTTGTTGAGAAAAACAGTTTGTTGTTTCAAAGTATTCTAAGGCGCGCATTTAAGGAATTTTATTTTCATGATGAATATTCCACAGTGATACTTAATTATGAAATAGCTGCATCACTGAAACTCCAAAGTGGTGATGTTGTTTCTGCAGCCTTAACGGAGAGTGCCCACGTTTCGGAGTTTAATAAAGATGAAGAAATTGAATCTGTTTATGATTATTGCAAGAACATTGTTGTTGCTGTTGAACCTGAAGGCTTTCAAGACCATATTGATGGAATCTGTTGTGCCAGAGTACTCTCTCTACTGTTTTTTAATTTAAAGATGTTACATTCTAAAAAGGCTGGTTTTCAGGAGGGTCCATATAAATTAAAAGTAACAAATTTTTGTTTGTTTTTTGTTAGAACTGATAATTTTTGTAGTGGTGTAATAATAAAGCTATTATTAGATGAATTTATAAATTTTAGGTAACTTCGGTAAATCCGAATGAATTCGTCAAGATGACAGAGCAAAATTAATGTGTGTGAAGTTAGCCTTGAGGCTGGCAGTGAGCTAGACTCAATTGTCGGAAAATCGTCGTTTTTGGCTTATAAATTTTTTATTTGTTGAACTGAAGAAAACCCAAATATATCATTCGACTCCATTTTTTTAAACTCCATCAAACAATGATACCACAGCCCCAGTGCATGCATTTAAAAAAAAATTAGCACTGCCAGCCTCGAGTCTTACTTCACATGCATCCAAATTAATATGGATGCATGACAGGTAACGTGCAGTAAAAAAGCCAATTAACCAATTCTATTAATATTTAATTTAACATGTGTGAAGTTAGCAATATTGCTGGCCGTGCAAATAAAATAAAAAAATTTTTTGTGCACTTCAATGAAAAATTATTACAGTAGAACCTCTCTTATGAGACTTATCCATTGCCACATAAAATCGGTCGCATAAGGGAAAAGTCGCATTTTTTCAAAAATACATGTAAAGACAACAAAGAGTAATCAGTAGCAGGAGCTTCTATCCCTATACAAGCAGGTGCAGCTTTCCCCAGCAAAAAACGGGGGGGGGGGGGGGAAGAAAGAAAAAAGGGTGTTAGGAAAAAAATAAAAAAAGTTTAACATAATTATGAACACAAAAAACAGGCTGCATTGATAGTAGGTACTTGTCACCAAAGAATCTAGTTGGCAAAATCATTAACAGATTTGCTACCATCTCAACACCGCTAAAGAAACCAAGGGGTCAAAAACTTCATTTCAACAAAACTTTGGGATCAAGATGTTCAAAACCCCGCGTTCCAAAATTTAATCCTACTAATACTAAACTTTTTCCTACTAAAACAACTGATGATCGAGAAGAGTAGTTGTAGTGTATTTTCTAAAACATTTCTCAAAACCTTCATTTTGTTCTTCCTAAAATAGACCGGTAGGATTTATCAGAGTGTATTTTGCCAGAAATTTTCAGAAGACTTAGCAACATTTTCCTACTTTTTATAAATTTAATAAATTTACAGAGAAAGCAAACGGAAGAGCGAGTGGGATTGGGAAAGAGAGTGGGTGAGAACGGGAGAGCAAGCGAAGGTGAGAACTGGAGCAGGAGAGTGAACGAGAAAAGGAGACGAAACGGGAGAGCGAGCGGGAGTGAGAGACGATACAAAACCTCTAAGAACCCCGGGCAACGCTGGGTAACCCTGCTAGTAACTATCTTTATTTGAATAAACCTGCATGTTATTTACTCTATTGTTCATAATGATTTATGAGTAATATTTTTTTGTCTTTTTATGTTTGATTTTTCTACTAAAGTTAGATTATATATTAACATTATAGGCAATACATTCTGTATACAGAAAATGCAAAATGAAACATCAATTATTATATAGAAGATCAACTTATCTGTAGACTACACTAATAAAAAAAGAAAATTCAGGGCCCCTAGCTTGGGGTTTTTGGTGGGAAAAGGTCTGCTTTTTAAGGGGGGAATTGAATAAATTGTCCTAAACCTTTATTAATATAAATTTTTTGAATGCTCATAAATATTTTAAATGTGGAAAATATTTGACAGTTAGTAAAGAAGAGGGAAAAATTGCATATAAGTGATATTCACTTTGCCAACAGTATAATCATATCATGTGTAAATTCTCCCTGCTATGAAAATCACAATTGCAAGATCACTTACGATCATTTACTTCAATTGTATTTTGCTCATCCAAGGTAGTTTTACATTATTGCTTCATTTTTCTAGATTTAAATATATTATTTGACATGTAATTTTTATATGTTGTCATTTACATAAATTTCCTGTGTTATATTGTTCATTAGTTTAGCATAAAAGTTCAGTAAGAATCATTTAAGATGTAGCCAAGCCAAATATGGTTTTTAGCTTTTTTGTTGTTTCAATAGTCCGTAGTCCTTTACATCTAGGCCCGTATCCACAAGGAACGCTTAAGAGCTATTCTATCATTTACTACGGCATAACTCGGAGAGGGGTAAAATAATAATTTGATACATCCGACTGGCGATGTTTTCGAGAATTAAGCTAGATTAATTAACCTTATGCCGGCTAGAAGAAGGACGTTCACTAAGGCAATTATAACCCTGATTCCAGGAAGTAAAAGGAATAGTGAAGGAGAAAAACCAGGACTACAGTCCTGTGATTAAGATCTTTGGCGGGGAACCATCATAGTCTCTTGTGACAAACTCTTAGTACAGAGTACAGATGCACTGGACTAGGTAGTATGGGACTTCAGGTTTGTGGTCGATGGAGGGCAAAGGAGCAACAGCAGGTGGAAGGGAGGACAATGAATTAATCATTACATCTTAAAGATAAAGATTCCGATGATATTATTGTGATGTTATATCGACGAATCGATTTCAAGACCACTACGATGCAGGCAGCCCGTATTCAGCGCCTCAATCGATTTATTATCTTTAGAAGTAAGGGTATGAGAACAAGGTGCAATATTCATTTACTTTCATTTATTGGTTTGTTTCATTAACATAGACTCATAATATAATATCTAGACACGCAGCACAGGCCAATTTAGCGAGTGCAATTGAAAGGCTCTGGACTAAGGCCAAAAGGTATACCTAATAGCTGCATGGACGTTTGGTAGAAATAAAAAAAATCAATTGACTAATCCATTTAATAAAAATAAAACTTAAATTACAAAATTTAAATTTGTAATTTAAAACAAATAAAGATAAAAAAAAATAAAAAACAGCTTTTATTTGCCTCTTTATCTGAGTTAAAGAACTAAAATTTTTGAATCTAAAACAACCGTTACGCTCAATCTTGTTAATTATTTTGGACCTCTGGCAACTTATAAATAAACATCCGTACTGTTTAATTAATTTGGACCTCTGGCGACTTATACATAAACAACTTATTACAGTCGCTAGATGGCAGGAATTAATTTGATTTGATTAATATTAATTGATTTAAGGCCTAATTCATGTCGGAAACATTAAATTCATGTATTGTCATCCAGAATAAAGCTTTCCTGAAAGTTGTAGAGCTCTAGGTGGTCGAAAAGTGGGTGAATTTTTGTTTCTAAGATTTGATCATCACAGACAAACAAACAAATAAACACACAAACAGAGAGAAAGTGAAGTTAAATAAAAAGCATTTAAAAATAAAACATTTCAGCGCAGTTAGCTTCAATTTCCTATATGAAAGACTTCATTACATAACCTGATCAAGTTTTCATATTATAAAAATAAAACTTAAATTTACAATTTAAATTTGTAACTTTTGAAAAATTGAAAATTAAACTTTTTAGCTTAAAGCTTGTCTTAATGAATATTAATTAGGTCCGTACTGTTGGCTAAATTTTGTTGAATCGGCCGTATCGGGATCGTCAATCTGCTTAAAAGTGAGTTTTGTTGTTTACAAGCACTAATGATGATGTGACTAAGGTTGTGAAATTTCGTCTTGATATTGGCTTAGCTCGAACAAAGGGATTAGCCTGCTGCTGCGTGTCTAGATATTATTATATTATAAGTCTATGTTCATTAAAGATGTATACAACAATTTATTTATTAACATGTATTGACTGAACGCATTGTCTCTGCATTTTGCCAGAAAATTGGCAAATCGACAGATGATTGGTACTGACACGGCCGACACCGATAAGTATGATATATTAAGTATGATATATTTAGAGATTGGAATGAACCTAAAATTTTGGGTTATTGTTCGGTTCGGGTTCTTAGAAGACATGAGTTCAGTTTGGTTCGGGTTCTTGTCCAAATGTTTTTTAACTTTTCCATTTCAGTTCTATTCGTGTTCTTAAGGCAAAATTTGGTAAAATTAGCAACAGAATACAACACAGTACAATATGCAAGAAAAATGCAGTTTATTTTAAAATATTTTTAATGTTTATATTATATTTGAGGAAAAGAAGCATGTCAAGTGTTGAAGCATTCATTTGACAACATGCATCTATGTAAATAAATCTATTTTGCCTCGCGTCATCTCTAAAGTTATATAACTGAAAAAAATGAATGGGAAAAAACTTCAAAATATGGGTTTTGGTTCGGTTGGAGGTCTTAGATAACCTGAGTTCGGTTCTGCTTGGGTTATTGAAAATATAAATAATGATTGTTTAGTTCTTTTAGAATATGAGTTCTAGTTTGGTTCTTTTGAACTGGGTTTGGGTTCTTCCCCATCTCCAGTTATATTCAGTGTACATTATAGCATCATTTTACTGTACTTTAGATATCAAGTATCTAAAAGACTGTGGTCATTGTTTTTTTATCTCATTGTCAAAAAATGATTTGACAAAAAAAAATTAAAGTTGTCAAATTATAAAATGTAAATGTTCACTTGTTTTTTGTTTTATAGGTATATGCAAGTGGGAGATATTTTTGCCATACATCTTGAAAGTAAAAATAATTGTCCAAATATTGAAATTTTATTTAAATTTGTTTCACTTGTTTATATTTGCATTTCTTTATTCTCTAAATTCCAGATGATGCCAACTTAAAATCAGCTATACACTGGGAGCTGATGACAAGAAATCCCATCCTATACTTCAAAGTTCAAAATATTTCACCCACAAGTGGTCTTTTGGTTGATTCGACAAACACTTCTTTACTCATACAAGTAAATCAATCAATCAATTTTATTTGGACATAGAAAAAGAAGTTCAACATTTGAGTAATATCAAATAAGAGTTAGACAAGTCCAAAAGGGAATAATCCAAAAGGAAAGTTATCCCACTAGAGGATCACACTAAACATTAAGATAATAACATTGTTAAAAAAAAACAATCGAATAAAAAAATCACAAAGTACAACAAAAAAGTAAAAAAGACAATCAAATAAAAAACAGAGTAATAATAATAAAAAAGAAAAGTGAATAAATAATTAGTAGAAATAATAATTATTATGACTGATTGATTGATTGATTGTTTTCCACTAACCTGGATGCCAGCGATGCCAACTCTTACCGCCCCATTTCTAATTTATCTGTTCTTTCTAAAGTACTAGAGCAATTGATTCTTTCCAGAATCACGAATCACCTCGACCATAACAAACTCTTTCCAAACTACCAGTCAGCTTATCGTCGGTTACACTCTACGGAAACAGCAGTCCTCAGATTTTTTTCTGATTTTCTGGGCGCAGCTGACCACGGGAAACTTACCCTACTGGTTTTGCTTGATCTGTCAGCGGCGTTTGACACTGTTGACCACAACATTCTTCTAACAAGACTGGAATCATTTTTTGGACTTGGCGGGCCCGTGTTAAGATGGTTTCAATCTTATTTAAAAAAACGCGAGTGCAAAGTCAGGATTAACGGCACCTCTTCTTCCACACTTCCAATGGATTGTAGTGTACCACAGGGCTCTGTACTTGGCCCTAATCTTTTTTCTATTTACACATCTGAGCTCGAAAAAATTGTCACAGAACATGGGCTGAAAGAGCACTGCTATGCTGACGACAGCTTAATCTATGGCCACTGCGATCCCACTGAGGCGGCCGCCCTCTTGTCTCAGATAGCGGCCTGTGTCGGCCACTTAGGAGACTGGATGCACTCAAGCCGTCTTAAGCACAGCCCAAGTAAATCAGTGTATGCAACCTCAGGGCTTTTCTTGACTCCAACTTGTCAATGCGCAGCCACATCGCGCGCGCGTGTTTCTCAAAGCTGCGGCACATCAAGGTCGTTGCTAGATCGCTCCCGAGAGGGGCCCTTGCTGTCCTCACTTCCTCTCTCGTCTTCTCTAAGCTTGACTATTGTAATTCTGCTCTGGTCGAGCTTCCCAAGCATCTCATACGTCGTCTCCAATCAATCATCAACTCCAGGGCCAGACTGGTGACAGGGGTAACAAACATGACCACATTTCTCCTGTTACATCCGCTGCGAAGCTCGAGGGCTTTCGAAGAAACTTGAAAACACACTTGTTCCGTGGTCTATTATTATTATTATTATTATTATTATTATTATTATTATTATTATTATTATTGAAAATGGCGGCGCTTCGGCATGTGGCATGCGTTGAGCTTCATCTAATTTCGACTTTTTAGCTGACTTCTGAAATTTTTTTCAATCTTAAACCAGCATAATTTAACTGAAATTAACTTAATGCATCGAATGACAGTTGTTTTTGCGGACAACTTTGCGTTTTAATAGTGTTTTAGCGTCGTTTAATTTAAAATTTAAATTATCACCATGGATACAAATACGCTATTGCTTACGGCGTTTTTTTGCGACGTTCAAAATGACTTTAAACTAGCATGATTTAACCGAAATTAACTTAATGCATCGAATGACAGTTGTTTTTTCGGACAACTTTGCGTTTTAATAGTGTTTTAGCGTCGTTTAAAAATTTAAATTATCACCATCGATACAAATACGCTATTGCTTACGGCATTTTTTTTTCTAGTCACAGTTGTTTTTACGAGCAATTTTGCGTTTTTTTTAATATTGTGAAATTGTGTTCCATTGCTGCTTGACTTGACTACTACTGAACTATTCATGAGCAATGCACACACGAGTTGTCAGGCGATGAGTCAAGGAACTACTTTCACACGTGATGCTCTTCTCGAATTCCGACAAGCAGCCCCTCCCATTCATCGTCAACTGTGCAAAATCTTGTTCTCCTTGCAACTATGGCTACCAATATGTAAACGGTGGTCACCTCGCCGCAGTGATCACAACTGGGAAACCAGTAAAACCAGGCAAGAAACCAAGGACCTAAAACAAACGAATCTATCGATAAATGCTACCTCAACTGGGGCAGCCGATGTGTCAGCATTGGGGACCCATGGTGTGGACAAAAAATGGACTACTGGCCGAACGACTAAATTTATCAAACCGAAGAATGAAATACGAATTGCCGCGTGGAACGTACGAACGGATCATCACGTCGGCCAAAAGGAGATTATCGCCACCGAAATTACCAATTACAAAATATCGATCGCCGCCATATCGGAACTACGACTCATGGGATCCGGGACGATGATGATTAGTCCACCGACAAGACTATTACGCTCTTCTACTCCGGTGGTGACAAGCGAGAGGCGGGTGTTGGATTTATGGTCGGCCAGCGGGCTGCCCACAGTGTCGTCGCCTTCCAACCAATTTCTGAACGTCTGGCAGTCCTTTCCATCGATGGCACATCCTTTCCGTCTACGCGCCGACCGAAACTTGCTCAGATGCAGCAAAAGATGCTTTCTACGCCGATCTACAAGCTGCGACTGATTCTATACCGCAAACCGAAGTTACCATATTGGCAGGCGACTTTAACGCTCACGTCGATGACAACCGTAGTGGCTGGGAAGAAACGCTTGGACGATTCGGCCACGGAAAAATCAACGACAATGGGCAGCGACTGTTGTCGTTTGCGTCAGTAAACAACCTCGTCATTGGCAACAGCCTCTTCCAACACCCGAAGAAGCATCGGCTCACGTGGAGAAACCCGTCGGGGAAAGATTCGGCCATGCTCGACTACGTTCTGATCAACAAGCGTTTTCGATCGACGCTCAACGACGTTCGAGCAATGCGTGGCCCTGATTGCGGATCTGATCACTACCTCGTGCGGGCCAAAATACAACTTCAACTCCAAAAAGCAAAGAAGAAGACGCCGGCGGCTGTAAAGAGAAACTGGACGTGCCTACGCGATCCGGCAGTTCGACACAAATTCCAGCTTGCTTTATCGAACAAGTTTGCGATCCTCAATACATTGGACAATGTCAACGATGAAGAAAAACAAATAACCAAATCCGTCATCGAATGTGCGGCGCCGTTATGTCCACCGATCCGTCGACGAACGCAGCCATGGATTTCGGATGAGTGTCTGGATTTGGTAGCTGAGTGGAAAAGAATCAAGCACGTCGATTTCGAACAATACCGGCGACTTAATCAAGAGGTAAGGCGGAAAATTGAAGATCGAGCGAGAGGTGTATTGGAACAATGTTGCAGCCGAAATAGAAGAAGCCGCATCACGACATGAATATCGAACATTGTATCAGACACTACAACGTTTAGGCGGAAAAACGAAATCGATCAATGATAACATCAGGAAAGTTTGTTAGTTCGTCCTCCGATCGATTACAGAGGTGGCGGGAATTCTTCCACGAACTATACAACCACGATCCGCCTGCAGGACCAGCCGCGGACCCGCCACAAATTGATCAACCGCAGATCCCATTTTCCGTCGACGTGCCAACAATCGCCGAAGTGAAAGCGGCCGTCAAATCGCTCAAGAACGGAAAAGCGCCGGGCATCGATCAAATTACAGCCGAGATGATCAAAGCTGGTGGTGACATTCTATTTCAACGTCTACACGTCCTATTGACATGCATCTGGGACACGGAGTACGTACCATCAGCGTGGAAGAAAGCGATCGTTGTTCCCATTTTGAAGAAAGGAGACAGTCGAGAATGCAAAAATTACCGCGGCATTAGTCTCCTTTCAATCGTTGGGAAAGTATTTACGAAGATCATTCAGTCACGACTACAAAAACATTGTGAACAATCGTGCCGTGAGGAACAGGCCGGATTTCGACCGAATCGTGGATGCATCGATCAAATCTTCGCACTACGCCAACTCGTAGAAGAGAGGATTCGATGTGGCCGGCGGACTGTTGTTGTCTTCATCGACTTCAAATCGGCTTTCGACTGCATCCATTGGCCATCATTGTGGACGGCATTGGAAAGAGAAAACATACCACCGAAAGTCATCCGTTTGTTACAAGCGTCGTATAGTGGTTCAACCAGCTGCATCCGAATTCGAAACGACCTATCGGACGAGTTTACTATTCAAACCGGTGTCCGGCAGGGAGACGTCGCCTCTCCGCTTTTATTTAACGTCGTGATCGATGCGATCATGAGGAAATCGTTCGAAGGAACGCGTGGTGTTCAATACGACAAAAACAACTTTATCACTGATCTGAATGTTCGCGGACGATAGCGCCGTATTCGCCGACACCGACGTGGAAGCTACATATTGCCTAAACGACATCGGCGATATTGCCAAGTCATACGGCCTAAAGATCAACGCCGAAAAGACCAAGGTATTAACAACGGACGGGTCGCCAGCTCATGTCCACCTAAATGATGTCCAGATCGAGCAAGTGACGAAATTTAAATACCTTGGATCGATCGTGCAGGAAAAGAAGACGTCGTCGTCGGCCGACGTCCACAGCCGCGTTGGCCAGACGACTGCGGCATTTGCAGCGCTCAGATTTGGAAGAGAACGAACATTGCAATCAAGACAAAAATTCGTCTTTACCGAACATTGATTCTTCCGATCCTCCTATATGGCTCAGAGACATGGACATTGTTTAAATCCGATGTGAATGGACCTGAAGTATTCCAAATGCAATGCCTGCGGCGAATACTGGGAGTCTCCATCCGCGACCGCATACGAAACGAGACGATCCGTGAACGGTGTGATCGACAACCACTGATCGACGAACACATCCAAAAACGGCGACTACGGTGGTTTGGGCACGTCTGCTGAATGGATGGTAAATGGCTTCCCAATAGTTTACTTTGGCGGGAGCGACCGCCTGGCTGGCTCATCCAACGTTCGGCGCCAAAGAAAACATGGCTGAAAATTATTGATGGGGACCTCAAGTGGAAGCGACTGACCGCCGATGAGGCGAGAAGGGTTGCAGCCGATCGAGGAAAATGGAAGATTGTCGTGGAAGACGTTCGTGGTCCCGTGGCACCGACAGGAGCGTATTGGCTTCGAGGACATCCTCCTCCCCAAGCGCGGGCTACGGAATAAATAATAATAATAATAATAATTATTAACACAGCTTTTTAACTAAAAAGTCACAAAAGCAAGTCAAACATGTAAAAACCAAAACAAGCCACAATTATTTAAAAAGATGTGTTTCAGTTTTTTGCGGAAGTCCAAGTGGCTGAGGTTGAAATCACAAAGATCGGCAGGAAGGGAGTTCCACGCTATTGGGACCGACACTTTGAAGGCCCGGGGACCAATCGTTTGTGTTTGTGTCCTCGTTACATGTAGAGTGCCAGGTAGCGCAGACCTAAGGTGCGAGCGCCCAGGGATGGCGCTCACAGGTGTTATGAGGGATGACAAGTATGGCGGAGCGGACCCATGGAGACATTGGTAAGCGAGCAGGCAAAGTTTGAATACTATTCGCGTTGGAACATCGAGCCAGTGGAGTTCCATTTTGCTCGTATGGGGAAGTCGTAGCATCAGACGAGCAGCTGCTCGTAGCACACCAGATAGCGGGTTAAGGATGCACTTTGGGGCTCCACCGAAAATCCCATTGCAATAATCAAGACGAGACGAGATTAGCGCCCTTACTAGAGCATGGGAAGACTCAACAGTGGGTGACCGGCAAATTGATTGTAGTTGTCGAATGTGGTAGAGGCAAGTTCTTGTCAGCCGAGAGATATGGTTCTTGAAGCTAACGGATGGGTCCATGTAAACACCCAGATTGCGGACCAAGTTGGATGGCCGGATGATGTCGTCACCGAGAGAAAAGTACCCTAAAAAGCATGCTGTGACAAAACCAGCCCAACAGAAACGCTTCAGTTTTGTTAATTTTAATTAAATTGTAACATTTCTTCAAACTAGAGCTGCGAATTAATCACGATTAATTCGTTAAATTAACGCTAAAAAATTAGCACGCTTGTCTAGAGATGCAACGTGAAGAGCGAAATTTCCTTCACGGTCAGAAGAAATGAGATGCTTGACAATCAAGGATTTTTAAAACAATAAATTTATATTTATCAGCTGCCATGTTGAGAAATTCAAGATGGCTGACTTATGCCACATTTATGGTAATTCCAACTATTGCCGTTTTAAAGCCATATGAGTCTGCTACTCAAAAAAACATTAAAACTCTTTCCTATACCATATGTATGCGGGTCCGTAGGGCATTTTCCATTTGGCTGATATGTAGTGAACAGTAACTGTTATCTATGATTGGTTTGTCTTCGAATTAGTCCATATATCTGTTGTTGCTGCAAATGCTTCAATTTGAGTCTCATTTAATTCTTCTTTTGATGAATCCACTAAAGATTCAAGATGGTGACACATGGAATTATAGAAGAGGCTTCAAATTTTCCATACTTAGCCCCTATGTTAAGAAATTCTTGGGCTAATTCTTGAAATCCAACACCTTCTACAAATGAATAAGGTCTGAACAAATAAAAATACATTTAAAAAATATTTGAAGCCCAACAAAATAAAAATTTAGAATAAAATAACAAACCTTATATCCGTAGCACACATATTTACTATAGTATCCGCTAATGATGACTTCAACTTTGTCGTTGGTACAGGAATTGATTTTGAGATGCCTGGCATATCCGTTATTTTCAGATTTTCTGCATCCATTTTTGCTTTATCATTACATGCTTCAATTGCTTCAACATGGGAACTTAGACCACATGTACCATCTTTAGCTTTCCATTGCAAAATTATATTGTATTTTACACATTTAACAAATGATGATGAGGCATGGTCGATTTCTATGGTGAAAAAGTATTCCCACACTTTACTTTTTCTACTGTTTTTAACGAACGTCAATCTTGCACTTTTTTCTAACCAGATCCTGAACTTCGGATTTTTCCATAATTAGGTGAAAAAATATATTTAATTCAAGAAAAATAATGGTCAGAATAGACTAAAGATATGAAATAATATAAACATCAATGCCGGACGAAGTTACAACTGTAAACAAAGAAACTTTAAGACATAGAAAAAACCAAATCAAACAAATCTTAAACGTAATTATATATAATCAATTTTTTTTCAACAAATCCATTACTGCGGTATTACCGTGACTTTTGAATCCATTACTCCAGTATCACCATGAGTTTTGATCCATTACCACAGTAATACTGCTGATCATATTTCCATTACCACAGTAATACTGCTGATCATATTTCCATTACCACGGATACCACGGTTGTTGTCCCCTTACCGTGCAGGCCTCTAGACTGTATGTGCCTGAAGCTCTAGTGAGAGCATAGACAGTTCCTGAAGAATGTCATACATGATGCCAAGATCACATAGGAATTCAGGACTCTCTAATTGCTTAATGAGACCTTGAAAAGTATTTCTGGAAGTGTGATCAAGGCAAATGTCTTTCACTGCTTAGCTAAACTGTCAATGAAGTGCTTCATAGGTAAGCCAAACCGCTTTCACTGTCCTAAAGCTGCTAGACGCCCACCTCACCCCTAGAATGCGACCGATTTGTTGAATCTGACTGCCTAATTCCTGTGCCACTTATTCCAGTGCTTGCATTTGTTTCAGCGATTGGCTACATATTCTATAAATACCTGAAAATGGTTAATTCCAACTACATCACTTACAACATCTAATATAGACAGCTCTAAATGATGATTCAAGCAATGCCAAGTCAAAACATTTGGGAACATGACATATTTTTGTTGCCACATCAGACTTTCGTTCGGTTATGACACTGGAACCATCATAGGCAAGCCCAACCAAATTTTCCAGAAGATAGTCCATTGAAAATACATGATATTTCAAACATACCATTTCAACTCAACTAAGTCTAGAAATAGATAGACTGGCTCACCTTTGCCCACAGCTCCCTTTAAAATCACAATTAAAGAAGATTTCTTACTTCTCGTAATTTACTCATCAACCAGAATGCTGAGTCACTAACAAAACACTTGACCAAATTTGGCCTCATTACTCTTTTTTTTTTTTTTTTTTTTAAGGTTAGTGAAAGGAGTTAGTTAACCCCGCGAGACACTCAACCTGAGCAATGCGTGTAAACTCCTTGCTTAAGGGAGCTACGATGGTGACGCCAGTGAGATTCGAACCGCTGACCTACAAGGCGACAGGCGAACGCTTTACCGCTTAGCCACCACACTCCAGCTACATGATCAATTATTATAGCTGTTGCACCATGTCTGGAATGCAGAATGAGCCCTAGGTCAGCACCATTTAACTGCTGCAACTGGATTAGGTCATTGTGATCTGAGAATGGTCATGTGATCTGAGAATGGTCATGTGATCTGAGAATGGTCATGTGATCTGAGAATGGTCATGTGATCTGAGAATGGTCATGTGATCTGAGAATGGTCATGTGATCTGAGAATGGTCATGTGATCTGAGAATGGTCATGTGATCTGAGAATGGTCATGTGATCTGAGAATGGTCATGTGATCTGAGAATGGTCATGTGATCTGAGAATGGTCATGTGATCTGAGAATGGTCATGTGATCTGAGAATGGTCATGTGATCTGAGAATGGTCATGTGATCTGAGAATGGTCATGTGATCTGAGAATGGTCATGTGATCTGAGAATGGTCATGTGATCTGAGAATGGTCATGTGATCTGAGAATGGTCACTTCAATTTCAATATGTATTATTCTGTTTTGAATATTTTGATGGGAGCTGATTTTATCCAAATTTTCTCTACTGGTGCCCATTGCATCTATCATTCAGCTACTCCATTCTACTGAAATTGATAATCGCTCTCTAACCACGACACGAAGTGACTTGACAGACTCACAAGTGCCACATCCAATCTTTCCAGACTTTGCTTGGAGACCGGGGTAACTCTTCTGAAAGCTTTTCCATTGCTTTTGGGTCCATACGGATGGCCAGGATATTTCCTGATTTTTGATTTCACGTGTTTCATTGTAGTTTTCCTGTAGCATGTCTGTTGGCAGTCTCGGAACGGGAAGAGTGCCTTCTGTTGTTGAACAACTTCCGTGAGCTGTGTTATCTATGACAGTAACAGCTACGACGCCAACTGCGTTGAACACGGCTGTGTAATTTTATCTTACTCCTTTGCCTGCCTGCAAACCACAAAAAACGGCTTTAGCATATACTGAGTTAACCCGTTTAGTACCAAAACTTTATTAATGAGATTACTATTATTATTTTTTTTTTATTTTTAAGTTACTTACTTTTGTTTTAACAGATTTATTTTTTATTTGAAAGAAAACCTCCTCTTAAAAAACTCCTGGATCCGTGCTGGTTGTCACACTGCTTAAATGAAGCATTTATAAACTGTGGAGTACTTAAAATACTTATTCTATGAACATAAAATCTTTATAAAGTTTTTTATTGCAGCAAAATGTATTCAAAGCATAAGCAGTTGCCTGTAAAGAGAATTTAAATTCAATGTTTTAGTTTTTTTTTCTTTATTATGGGTGAAAAAACAATGTAAAATTTTTTTATAGTTACTTGTTAAAGTTATAGTTCATTTATATTAATTAACATGCCACCTTTTGAAAGTCCATGCTAACATGGATTTATTTTAATCGATCCCAGTCAAAATATTGCCTAAACTGATTTGAAGATGAATAGTTGGTTATGCCTTTCCTATTGTGGTTTTGGACTAAATTGATGTAATGTTGAATTTTGTTTTATTATAAACAGGAACAAAATATTCATTCATTCATTCCCAATTTTGTCTCCAACTTCTCTGTTTGTGACAATTCCAAATTATTAGAAGCCTGGGAGGAAAAGGCTGAAATCTTGTGCCGCACGGTTGTACCATTTCTTAGTTTCAGGTGGTTTTGTTTGTTAGATTTTTTAAATATCATCTTAAGCATTATCATCTCTTTTACCTTTTTAGTGTTTTTTGAGGATGTTTGGGAGGGAGAAACCCCGGGCAATGCTAAATGCAAGTATTGTGTTCGCATGGAGAGGAAGGAAATAAATAATGTTTCCACGTATGGTTTCAAATTGACGACATTTGATCAGATGAAGTGATTCAAGATATGATCTTGCCATATAAAATGGCTTTCTTTTAACCCTCTCTTTATGCTTGCATTTTTTTTTGAATGGTTTCTATATCAATTTTGTTTAGTTAAAAACTGTACCAAAAGTATTGCAGAAAGTTACAGAATATGAATGCTTATAAAATTATATATTACATGTAAACCATAAATAAAAAGTAGCTAATAAAATTTTGAGAGCCACCTGCTTTTTTTAATTTTGAAAATATTTGCATATACACTGGCAGGAGAACAGCAGTGATGGGTTTTAACTACTTTTAAAGTAGTCAACTATTATATTTAACTACTCATAAAAAAAGTAGTTAGTAACTATTTCCAAACTACTTTTAAAAGCAGTAGTTATTAACTACTTCTTAACTACTGCCTAGTAGTTAACTAGTAGTTAACTAGTTGTTAACTACTTTTTAACATTTACCAACAAAAAAAACCTTTTAACATTTGCAATTAAATGCAAGTTAAATAAACCTGATTTTTCAAGCTTTTGTTTCATCTCTTTTATGTATGCCAACAATTTTTCATTAATCAAATATTTTTTGTTCACCATTCAATAAAATTCAATTTGAATTGGGGAATTATCACTGTTGCTAGACGATATTTTTCATTTTTCAAAACAGGATCAAATCGTTCCTCTATACCATGTGATAGTGCTTGTAAAAGAGGCTTGAACAGGATGATTTTTTTACAAACTTTTATTTAGGTTACAATCTCTGTTTGTGTGTGTGTGTGTGTGGCTTTCTCTGTACACAAATGTTGAAAGTGAAATTTAATCAGCTTTTTGACTAGCTAGGAAGCTGAAACTTTCAGCATAGCTTTATATTGGATGACAATACATAATTCAATTAAAAAAAAACAACGTAATTTGAACATCTTTAGTATACATACACACATACACGCAGACATACATCGAGTGTAATTGAAATCAAAGTTTGTGTTAAAAAACTCGTTTTTTCCTTTACTTGTTATGCCTATAATGGCTGGAATAATGTGACCAATGTATGACTTTTCACTTTAGAAGATATCCATCGTGGTGACTATTGGTTTCATAATCTGAATGAACGATATAAAAAATCAATCTCAATCTCCTTAAATGCATCTTGCCCTAACTTCTTCTTACAATAACAAACCTCATTTAAACTTATATTAACAGCCCTTTCAACCGAATATAATTCTAAGCACCATCGTGTAAGATTTGGCTTTATAAATGTTAAACCAGTAAGGTCCTGTGCAACCTCAGCCTTTTTTACACTGCAATGAATGGCATTGATAATGATACAACTTTTGCCTTTGATTTATCGTAAAGTTCTTTGTATTCCAAATTATCACTTGCTTTCAATGCATCAACACTCGCCACAAGGTTTGAGGTATGATTACCACAGTGCTTATGAGAGGGTAAAAGAAGCACAGTGCTTATGAGGAGGTAAAAGAAGCACATTGTCAGAATTATCAACATTATCTTGGTCACTTTCTATTAAATCTGCTATAATTTCACCCACTAGAACTAGATCTTTATTATTTTCATACATATATACTGGCTCATCCACTTCAGTTTCATCACTATAGAATTTTTTTAAACAAAAAAGTAAAGTAGTTGAAAAATAGTTAACTACTATAGTTAATAACTTTAAAAAAATAGTTTACTACTAGTTGTTAACTAGTTTAACAAAAAGTAGTTATTAACTATTTCTTTACTACTGTAGAGTAGTTAATAACTAGTAGTTAACTATTTATTAAGCTTCTGCGTCCCGTTATTTTTTTTGAACGATATGATTTCTGAAATTTGCCTCGAATTAAACGATATCGGGATCTCGATCAATTTAATTAAATAATTTTACTTGCCGATGAAAAAAAAATTAAAATTATTTTTTCAAGTACTTGAAAAGTAGAAAACCTTCTAGCACACCAAAAGAACGACATTTTTAGGCAATTCAATAGTGAAAGTGAAAAAACCAATGGAGATAGAAATAGATTGCAGATTACTGAGATTGAGATTACTAGATTACTAAGATTAAATTAAAATGATACTGTTTCCCGCAGTCTTTGCATCTGGCAAGATTTACTTCTACATCCTTGTCATTGACTTTCTGCGTGACCGTCTCTTCCTCAAAGTACTCCCAGATTTGACCCCGGTGACGCGGTATGATAATGATGACAAACACGAGAAAGTGTCTCTATGCAAGAATTAAGAAAGTGAAAAAAAAACCCAGCGTGTTTATTTATAGGCGATGGCGAATGCGGTTAGCAGCAATAGCAAGAAAGAAGCTGAGAAAGTTTCGAATTCCAGCTGCAGACGATACGGGCTACGGCACTGTCGTGCACACTACAGGTGGCACACACATACTCACACACAACCAAGAATATCATCGAGATTATAAAGATATATCTTAGATGAGCTACTATTACGGTCAATTACAGATATCGAAACACTAAAATAATCATTCCAATTCTATGTAACATATTTGAAAAAATAAGTTTATGAAACAGACTAAACCAAAACATAAACATAGAATGATCATTACTATTACATTACTCATTATTCTCATTAATAATAATAGTCATCGATGTCAGCGAGTACGATTGCCTTGTAGGGCTTGTAGTATCAGTAGTATGCAGAGCTCGACTAGCAGCCTAAGAGGAGCGTGGCTTTTTTGCTGCCGGTTCCAAGACTAAAAATAGTAAATAATGGGGCTACAGGCTGTCTGGAAAACCGAATTTAAAGTGGGGATGATAATAGTTATAAACTTCTGTCAATAGGTAGATTAATTAATCAATGTTGACGAATCAATTGCAAATATTCACAGTTGTGACAATCGTTAATTAAATATGTATGACTTTCGTTATTTATTGGAAAATATTTTTAAAAAATCCCGATATTTTTTCGGGATTTTTATCGGGAATGAAAATTTAAGAATCGCAAATTATATCGATACGAGACTTCTTCCGCAGGCTGTATCGTTTCAATGGCGATACGGGATCTCCCGTATCGTTTTGAAATCTCGATTGAATTCGAGATAACGATATCGGGACGCAGATGCTTACTATTTATAGTTAGTAACTACCCATCACTGGAGAACAGTGTTCAAATTCTAGTCGAAAAGAAGTGTTTTTTTTTCTTGAGGACTAAAATTTTCAAAAAGATTTAAATTTTTAAAATGTAACAAGTAGCAGCTTACACTTTTGTTTTTAGTTTAGAAGTGTTGCTACACTTTTTTTAAGTACATATTTGTTTTTATTTTAATAAAACAAACTTACTCAATTTTACTAGCAATGCAAGACAAAGCCTCACACCATCTGTTCTTCTTATTGGATATCAACATTTGGGATTTTTGACTTTGTGTCAAGCACTTGCGGACAGATTTTTTCTTCATTATTATCCTGTTAGATGAGTTCTTTCATTTTATAATTTTTTTTATGGTTTGTGGTAATATGGAGTAAATTCCAGTAATAAAACTTGATTGTTTATTCAAAAGTCATCATGGGGAAATTCATTGTAAAAGAGGTGGTGAGAAAATTTAGCATGATGACGTTCATCATTTGCTAAACTTATCAGAGGAAAATTCATTTTCATAAACGATAGTATGAATAACTGCCTAATTCCTTTCTATTGCATGCTGGTAATGTCAGTGAAAACCAATCTGCTAACTTTTTCATCTACTGTTGAAAATCTTAATACTATACCACCAGCGCCCTTGAATTTGTTGAAACCTCAAGTGTCGTCATTATGACTAAAAGTTAATAATAATACTTAAAACAGAACTTTTTAAAACCCATGTTTCTCTTATGCATTAAAAAAACGAAAATGATTCTCTTGCTAAGTAATGGAACATTACTTAAATCTTGAGAAAGCTTTGCAACACAGAGACTTCAAAGATATTGATGCAGTTGATATAAGCAATGAACTGAAAGCTATTTCAAGACGAGTTGCAAGGTGCACATCGCCACAGAATGTACTAAACTTTATATTGAAAAATAATCTGTCAGATAGTGTCCCCAACACTGTTATAGCTCTGCGAATCCTCTTGACACTTCCAGTTTCTGTGGCTAGTGGTGAGTGAAGCTTCTCAAAGCTTAAACTGATTAAAACATATTTGCGAACATCCATGCTACAAGAAAGACTTGTTGGATTGGCTACTCTGTCAATTGAATATGATATTGCTAGAGACATTGAACTGATGAAACTCGTTTCTACATTTGCTAAAGCAAAAGCGCGAAAAATAAAATTTTGAAATTACATTATATACGATAATACCATTATATACAATTATATATGTATATTATAGATTCTATTGAATGTAAATACGTATTAAAACAAATGACATCATAGCATTCCTTTGTGATGACAATATCAATTAAATAATTAGTTGCTCTGGGCGGGGGGCACAGTACGACCAGTTCGCCTAGGGTGTACTCTAGCACCGGCCCTGGCTCTGACTGCTCCTTCTACATCTCCTCATGCACCTAGTGTGCCACCTAAGTAGCAGAACGTGGTCACACATTCCACCTTTATGCCTGGCTCAACCTCACCCAAAGACTTTTCCTGAGCAGAACCACCAGCCACACATCTCTCACACCAGCAGCCAGCAAGACCTTTCAAACCTTGGATAATCTTAATGTCCCTAATCAATTTTCTTTCAGACTTTCTGACCAAGAACAATCCTACACCCACCAGAGTCTTATGTTATCAATCTATTATCTTCTTTTTGAATCGAGTGTTGGCAACTGCTAGGTTCAAAGAATCAGCAAATTCCAATATCATCTCACCTTCCACTTTTCGCTTACCAAACCCTCAGCCTCCATGAACACCTTCAAAACCATCGATCCCAGTTCCCACATGCTCATTAAAATAGGGATTTTAATGAGCATGTAGGCAAATCAACAAATTTTCATGAACATCTATATCAAATTAACCAAAACTGGCCAGTCAGCTGGAAAAAATAAAAGTTTTAAAACATTGCTTGGTCTGATTTCTGAAAAGAAGGATTTTGTTGCGTTGCAAAATTTATATAAGAAATTGCTGATTGCGAAATGGGCCACAAAATTTAACAAAACTTGCTTGGCATGCACGCTGTGTTTCAAACACGGGTGTGACAACTAGGATCATCTATAACAAAAGATTTTTATTTCTTTATGTCAAGACTAGAATCATTATCATAAGAGTTGTTGATCGTTCTCAGCGATTGATGTATAACGGTCTGCTTTCTGATGTCGCTAGTACCACCTGTGGGGTTCCGCAGGGATCTGTGTTGGGACCTCAGTTTTTTCTTCTCTTCACTTCTGACGTCATTTATCTCCTCCTGCGGAAGGGATTCCAGGTTCATGGTTACGCTGACGACTTACAAATATATGATCACTGCCGTGTTCCAGATACCAGCGCTCTTGCTGCCCATTTCACTTGCTGTGTTGATGGCGTAGGGTCGTGGATAATGAAAAATCGATTGCGACCTAATGCATCTAAGACTGAATTCATCAACACGTCGACTCTCGAAATGAACCTTCCTTCCACTCGTCTTTGGAGAAAGTATTGTTCAACCAGCTTCGTCAGTCCGGGATCTTGTGTTATCCTTGATCCGACAGTCTGCCTCGCTAAGCATGTTGCGAAAATAACTGGCCTCTCTTTTTACCATATTCGTCAGCTGCGATCTATTTGTCATACCCTCTCAACTGAATCTTACCATGCTCTTGTTTGGGCATTAATTATATCCTGTCTCAACTACTGTAATGGGCTGCTTGGCGGGGCACCGACTTTTCTGCTTGATCGACTTTCTGGCGTACTTCGGGCTGCTGCGAGACTCGTTCTTCAACTACCATGATCGAGTCACATCTCAGGCGCAATGAGGGACCGGCTTCACTGGCTTGATATGCCAGCTTGAGTTAAATTCAAACTCTGCTTGTTGGCTTACCGTTGTCTCCACAGCGCCGCTCCACCATATCTCACTAGATGCTGATCTGGCTTCATTCCTGGATGTGTGAATCTGAGTCAAAGGCTTTTTTGAAGCCAAAGTAGTACACATCTGAGTTTGTTCGTGACTGGATTGAGTTTGACCAATCATAATTACATTCGAGTAAGTTGGTGCACGTTGACTTAGCTCTTCGAAAGCCATGTTGATTAGGCGAGATTAGCTTATTGATATCCAAGTAGTTGTGTATTGCTTTATTAATAATTTCACCACCGTTTGATTTCTCTATCTGGATAATTATGTGGGATGTACTGTGGGATGTAGTGAGTTTGTTGTTGACGTATCTATAGAATTTGCTGACGTTGTTTTTTTTAATCATATTTAGTTCTCTCTCCGAAAGGTACATTTTTAATTGCTCTTTTGATTTTTTTCCACATTTCTGTACCTGTCTTTGTCTGCCTGTTCACCCGACAACTTCCATCTCCGCCAGTAACAAAGCTTGACCCTCTGAGTTTCTCGAATGTACCTGGGATAACGTTGTTTGTCCAGCATCTGTTTCTTCAGGGGAATCATGTGTTGAATTGCATTATCCATAACCAAAAAGGACGAGTTCCAGCAGTCATCTATAGAGAAACAATACTGGAAGAGAGTGTCCCATTTGAATTTCATAAAGTAAGCATTGAGAGCATGATAATCAGCACAAACTAAATTGTATTCTTTCTTTGTGCGCACATGGCTTATAGTCCGAGCCATGTTTGGAGTAAAAATGATGCTATTGTGATCACTTCCTCCGATTGGACTCATTACATCAATCTGTTTTATAAATTGTGGGTCACGTGACAGCACTAAGTCCAATATGTTATTGATTCTTATGTTTGAGGTAACAAATTGTATGAGTCCTGAGCAGTGTTGGGGAAGTTACTTTGAAAATGTTACTAGTTACAGTTACTAGTTACTTGCTGAAAATGTAACTAGTTACAGTTACTAGTTACTTGCTGAAAATATAACTAGTTACAGTTACTAGTTACTTGCTGAAAATGTAACTAGTTACAGTTAGTAGTTACTTGCTGAAAATGTAACTAGTTACAGTTACTAGTTACTTGCTGAAAATGTAACTAGTTACAGTTACTAGTTACTTGCTGAAAATGTAACTAGTTACAGTTACTAGTTACTTGCTGAAAATGTAACTAGTTACAGTTACTAGTTACTTGCTCAAAATGTAACTAGTTACAGTTACTAGTTACTTGCTGAAAATGTTACTAGTTACAGTTACTAGTTACTTGCTGAAAATGTAACTAGTTACAGTTACTAGTTACTTGCTGAAAATGTAACTAGTTACAGTTACTAGTTACTTGCTGAAAATGTAACTAGTTACAGTTACTAGTTACTTGCTGAAAATGTAACTAGTTACAGTTACTAGTTACTTGCTGAAAATGTAACTAGTTACAGTTACAAGTTACAGATTTTCAAATGTAACTAGTTACAGTTACAAGTTACAGATTTTCAAATGTAACTAGTTACATTCAAATTTGTGCGGCATAGCTATAACAACTGCACGCACTTATAAAAAAAAGCGCAGACACACATAGCTATATACAACTGGGATTTGCATGTCTGCTGTCTCATACACGGACATGGCTGCTATGATTCTGTCATCTCATCTTTGACTTCATTGGAATGCCTGTTCAGTGCACTGGTGGAGAAATAATAACACTTCTTGAATGCAGTGGCCCTCTCAAAAGCCTGCCTATGCTTGATGTTGAAGTTACAGTTAGTAGTTACTTGCTGAAAATGTAACTAGTTACAGTTACTAGTTACTTGCTCAAAATGTAACTAGTTACAGTTACTAGTTACTTGCTGAAAATGTAACTAGTTACAGTTACTAGTTACTTGCTCAAAATGTAACTAGTTACAGTTACTAGTTACTTGCTGAAAATGTTACTAGTTACAGTTACTAGTTACTTGCTGAAAATGTAACTAGTTACAGTTACTAGTTACTTGCTGAAAATGTAACTAGTTACAGTTACTAGTTACTTGCTGAAAATGTAACTAGTTACAGTTACTAGTTACTTGCTGAAAATGTAACTAGTTACAGTTACTAGTTACTTGCTGAAAATGTAACTAGTTACAGTTACTAGTTACTTGCTGAAAATGTAACTAGTTACAGTTACTAGTTACTTGCTGAAAATGTAACTAGTTACAGTTACAAGTTACAGATTTTCAAATGTAACTAGTTACATTCAAATTTGTGCGGCATAGCTATAACAACTGCACGCACTTATAAAAAAAAGCGCAGACACACATAGCTATATACAACTGGGATTTGCATGTCTGCTGTCTCATACACGGACATGGCTGCTATGATTCTGTCATCTCATCTTTGACTTCATTGGAATGCCTGTTCAGTGCACTGGTGGAGAAATAATAACACTTCTTGAATGCAGTGGCCCTCTCAAAAGCCTGCCTATGCTTGATGTTGAAGTGACGCGCATGCCCGTGCATTTGGAGACATATTTGAGTTAATTGTTTTGCAAACAAAATTTTTAATCAGTTATAAAAAATGTTAGGGTCCAATCCATGGGTCCAATTTTGAAGACAGGGTCGTAAATGCAGCATTTTCTAGATGGGCAAAATTTTTCTGCCATTATATAGCTTACTGACAGGGTCACCTGGCATTGCTGGGGTTATCTTTGCTTAGTTGCTTTTTTTTGCCTATGAAAGTCAAATAAATGACAATTTTTTTTTAATTTTTCAAAATTGTTTTTATCAATGAAGTCTACCTGCATGCCAAATGTTGTTTAGATTGCTCCTGCGGCTTGAATGTGATAAGCGAATGCTCACACATACACTTTATTTTTATATCTATATAAATACATTAGTACAAGCAGGGTGGAGTGTAGAAATGCATCCCCTTACCAGAGTGTCAATTTAAAATTTTTGGGTATAATACCCGGTTTCTAGAAAATTACAGTAGCTTTCTTGGGAGGAGAAAGTGGACATATTTGAAAAAATTATCTATGCACCACAATGGGCCAGACAAGGCTGAATGGGCTTGCCCAGAAAACCATCAATCGCGACCTGAAAATTAATGAAGAAACAGTCATCGACATTTTTTTGCAGAAAAAACGGCTGAAATTCATATTGTAATTTACTGTTCCTAATTAAATGTCTTATGGTTTGTTATTACTAAGTATTGCTGAAACTGTCATTAAGCTAAATTTCTCAGTAAAACTCCTTACAAATCAGTTTCTGCCCCACCCCCTCCCCCGGAAAAAATTTCTGGCTGCGCCCCTGCTTGAATGACATCATTTTTTCAAAATCTTCACTGGTTTTTTAATTCAGCAATGGATTGAGTACAAGATTCCAACAATAGTATATAAATGCTTGCATGGTCAGGCTCCTCTATACCTGTCTTTTGCCCAGACTTACGGGGGCAGAGGCTTAGCATCCAGGGATCTACTTCTGATACCGCTGGCACATCATACAATGCTTGACAAAATATCCACCGAGGACATCAAGCCTAAAATGTGGTACAAATTTACTCAACACATCACTAGTTCATTTAGTTATTATTTTGTATATAAATTATTTTATATATAAAATATTTTTGAAAAGTATTTTACTCAACACTGACCACTTTAAATTACATTTTAATTTAACTTTTAACAGGTTAATTGTGAATGCCTGGATAATCAAACGTCTGCAGTGATTGAGAATAAAGTGAAACAAATTTTTATTAATGGTGAATATTTTATTTATAATGAAAGTTATTTGTTTTGTTTTTTGTACAATGCTTATATCAACACACCAAGTGTGTTGTGCAATGTAACACTTCGTCTATAATGTTGCTCATTGTAATATTGTGTATACAGAAAAAACTCACAAATTATTTAATTAGATTAGTATGTGTTTGATATTTGCAAAATTATATAACATAATTAATATTAAATCAAATTAAAAACTCACTTTTGTAAAAAGCTTTAAATAAATTTAATAAATAAAATCAATTTATTTTGCATATGTCTCTAAACCTAAACGCATGAGGCACTTTCTTTTGCACTCCAATAATAGCTTAGATTAAAACAACTGTTTTTCTTATCTCTCATCACAAACTTTCCTTATGTTGGAGTGCAAAAGAGAGCATGTTTTTGTTTTTTTTTTAAATATTGTTTTCTTCCTTTTAGTCTTTGTTCGTTATAAATCTGTAATCAAATTTTGCTGGATTTTTGAGGGTTAAATGAAATTAAAAAATTTGCCAAGTACTGCTATTAATTATACTATAATAGCGAGGTTACTAGAGTTCTTAGAAGTTTTTCTATAGTTTTTCTTTCTTGATTTTTCTCTCTCTATGGTTTTTCTTTCTTGCATTTCTCTCTCTGTCACTCCATTTTCCCTCCCAGTTTGCTCTCCTGCTCGGTCTCCTGTTCCTTCTCGCTCTCCCGTTTCCTCTCCTTTTCCCTAGGGTAGCCCACGTAGCTGGTAACATTGAGGCTCTTAAATTTGCACTAAATTATGAACCTTATGAATAACCATCAGACAGGTCTCACTGGGTAAGAAAAGTGGAAATTAAAGAAGACGAACTGGGTGATCGAGTCCAGTCAGTCCCAATAATAAATTTTGTTCCAGAAAAGGTGTTGAATATATTGGCTTGAAATGGAGACGTATGGAAGAATTGGTTAAAAATAAATAATATACATATATATATATATATATATATATATTTCGAGCCGAAACTGTGCAGTAAGCCCGTTATGAAAATCAATAAAGAATTTTATTCAAAAAACAAAGTCGTTGTTCGCAGATTGGAATCTTATGTTAAGAAAATAATAAACAAAAAATGGGCAGTTATTTTCAATAGAGCTTGCATGAAAGAAAATTTACTGCCGAGTTATGCAAAAAACGCAATATATATATATATATATATATATATATATATATATATATATATATATATATATATATATATATATATATATATATATATATATATATATATATATATATATATATATATATATATATATATATATATATATATATATATATATATATATATATATATATATATATATATATATTGCGAATAAACTGTGGAATCAATTTATCTTTGAGACATGCTCTAAGAAATACAACTCGCCATTGGTGTCCGACAAAACGTTCACAGACAAAATGTTCAACGACAAAATGCTCCCGACAAAACGTTCACGACACAACGTTCACGACAAAATGTTCACGACAAAATGTTCACAGACAAAATGTTCACAGACAAAATGTTCACAGACAAAATGTTCATCGACAAAATGTTCACGACAAAACGTTCACGACACAACGTTCATGATTGCAACTTTTAAATTTAGTTTAGTTTTAAATGATAAAATATTTTGTGTTTCACAAAATGAGCGCAAATAAATGTTAACAATAGTAAATGCAATGTTAATTTCCTCTTTGATACCCCTAACTCAAACAACAACCAGATAAGTATGGATCGGAGGACTGTAAACTGTTTCAGAAAGAAGGAAAAAAACAGATGAAATGAAATAGCTATAATAGGAAAATAAAATTGGTTAATAATTTGAGATCGTTTGAATTTTCAATTTCAATTAAGCAAACGACGTAAATAAGGTTTGATGGCTGTATTCCAAAGATTAAAAAGTTAAGGGTATTCAAGAGAAAATTAACCAATTGAAGATCACTTGATGTTGCCAATACGTATTAGTTTCATGCTGTCATGCACATATACTTTGCTTAGGTAAATAAAATGGTGAATAGACACATCACAAAAAAATGACTTAATAAAGTTTGCAAGCGATCTTGACATAATAAAACAAAATTTTTATTTTTCAGTGTGAACATTTTGTTGTGAACGTTTTGTCGTTGAACATTTAGTCTGTGAGCATTTTGTCTGTGAACATTTTGTCTGTGAACATTTTGTGCGTGAACATTTTTCGTGAACGTTTTATCGTGAACGTTTTGTCGTGAACATTTTGTCGTGAACGTTGTGTCGTGAACGTTTTGTCGGGAACATTTTGTCATTGAACATTTTGTCTGTGAACGTTTTGTCGTGGAACCCTCGCCATTTGGCAGAAACAACTTTTCGACTTTTCGGTATAAAACTCGCTGTTCGAGACTACAATTAGTCAAAAACTTTTTTGTAATGAAATCACAGAGACTATAACATTTATACTATTGGAATACACAATCAATTTTTGCGCTTTCGCTGTGTTATATTAGAAGAGACAAGAATTTCCTCAGATACATTGCAATGAGATTCGTCAGGGACAGCCTCAACAGCTAAAGTATTTGTGTCAGAGGACGAATCAGAAGTATCATCATTCATGTTATCCTCGTCGTTATAAGAAATACAGGGTAACCGATACAAATTACTTTCCTTGACACTAAACGAGTGGAGAATCTGTGGAAATTTATCAAACTGTTTATTAATCGCAGGTCTCATTGATAAGATATAGAGAGCCTCTTTAATCTTCAGTCGGAAAAAGTCGGTTTCACTTGCTAAAATCGAAACACCTTCTTCAAGTTTTTTGCCTGTTAGCTTTTTCAAATGAATACATTCATAATGATTAAGTATACTCCCGAACTGGAGATGCATCGTGAGTCTCATTGACAACGTTAGTGGTAGTGTACATCACGACCCTTGTCAGCGTCAGACCCAGCCGAACTCACAGATGTTTTCATTTTGGTTACAAAAATGTTAATAAAACCGCCAACAAAGCTATTAGAATAATTGTTGTTAACCAATAACTGCTTGATTCTAACTATTTCTTTATGGAAATCTGACTAGGTTTCTGAAAAACGATAAGCTCTGAGGAGATAATTATTAATAACACTTCTTTTATACCTGTCTGGACACTCACTGTCACCATTTAGGCATGTTCCATTATATATATATATATATATATATTCTGGTCTCTTCTATATATATATATTTAGGCGAGGCGGTGTTGCCGTAGATACGTGGGTTCGATTCCTAGTAGAGTCTTATAAGTATTTGCGTTACTTGTGGTGACAGTTAGTCATCCTATTTGTAGGCTCTTGAAACATTTCAACGCAGTGTTTCACTTCGCAATATATATATATATATATATATATATATATATATATATATATATATATATATATATATATATATATATATATATATATATATATTTATATATATATATATCCTTCCCCGCTTGTTTTCCCGCTCTTGGTCGCTTTCCCGTTCCTGCTTGCTCTCCCGTTCTCGGTCGGTTTTTCCTCCCGGTCGCTTTCCCGTTCCCGGTCGGTTTTTTGCTCCAGGCCGTTTTTCCGCTCCCAGACGCTTTCCCGTTTCCGGTTTTTTCCGGCTCCCGGTCGATTTCCCGTTCCGGGTTGCTTTCCCGCTCCCGGTCACTTTTCCTCTCTCGGTCGCTTTTCCGCTCCCGGTTGCTTGCCCGTTCCCGGTCACTTTCTCGGTATCGTTCCCTTTCCTGCTCGATCTTTGGCTCTCAGTTGGCTTCCCGTTTCCGCTCATTTATGTATGTATATATATATATATATATATATATAGCCCCGCTTGCTCACCCGCTCCACTCCGCTCATTTTGAGACGGATTTCAAATTTTTTTCTCTATATTTGATTCCCCTTGACTCTCAAAGTTGTGTGAAAATTTAATTACGATCGGATGAATGGTGTAGCAATGCATAAAGGACATACATACATACATATTGCCCGGGGTTTTTAGAGGTTTACCTAATGCGTTTCTTTTTCGCTCCCGTTTCCTTCCCGCTTGCGCTCCCGCTCCAGGTCGTTATCCGTTCCCTGTCGCTTTCCCGCTCATTTTTTCGCTCTCAGTTCCCCCCCCCTAGATCCGATTCTACATACATACATACATACATACATACATACATACATACATACATACATAAATACATACATACCTACATAGATACATACACACACATACATACTTTGAATGAGCATTTAGTGCCGAAATATTGTAAAAAACACATACATACATACATACATACATACATACATACATACATACATACATACATACATACATACATACATACATAAACACAGACACACATACATGCACATACACATACATACATACACACATACATACGCACATACATATATATATAGTTCCCGTTCGCTCACCCGCTCCGCTCATTTTGTGACGGATTATAATTTTTTTTTTCTATATTTGATTCCCCTTGACCCTCAAGGTTGTGTGAAAATTTCAATACGATCGGATGAATGGTGTAGCAATGCATAAAGGACACACATATATATATATATATATATATATATACATATATACATATATACATATATACATATATACAAACATTCATTTATATATATATATATATATATATATATATATATATATATATATATATATATATATATATATATATATATATATATATATATATATATATATATATATATATATATATATATATATATATATATATATATATATATATATATATATATATATATATATATATATATATATATATATATTTCGAGCGTAGTTTTTTCGTAATATTTTCTTTTAAGCACACTCCGTTAAAAACTATGGCCCACCTTGTCTTCCTCTGCAGCTTCCCACCACGCTTCCTTCGCACCTTCCGACACCTGCTTCTGACCCTGACGCCACGATCGTCGCTATCTCTTCACCTTCCACTCCCCCTGACCATACTACCACTCAATGCATCGTCGATTACTCATCCGACCCCACGATCGTCGATATCTCTTCACTTTTCACTTCACAGAACAAACTACCACTCAATGTATTGTTGATTATTCACTCGTTTCCGCGAACACAAGCTCTCCTAATACACATATCTCTTCTGACATTATTAATAACCCTAACATTACTTCGCATCGTAATCGACACAAATAAAACATTATTTCTTACCACACACATACTGTTACTCTTTCCTATTTATACTTTTTTAGTTTGTACACCGCCCGCGCCATACACCACTTGTACACCTATAAATTCCACCAATTCTACCTACAAGACGTTTCTCGTACACTATCTCCCCTTCCCATATTCGTACACACACCTACAACTACAGTTATTCACCTCGTCTAGCTCTCTCACCTTTCAGTTGTCGCGTTCGTGCCTTAGCGCTCACTCGTTTACTTAATTTGAAGTAATCTCGTTTTCGTTTTACTTGCACTCTAATGGAATTTAATTTAATTTAGCTTGTTTTGATTCGTCTTGCTTCCGTTTCTTATTTTACGCTGACTTTTACTTTATTACTTTGGGCTCTGAAGATGGAAAAGGATTTCCGAAACTGCAGTAAGCCAAATAAAACATCTGAAACAAGTCTCACGTCTTTCAATTACCGCAAAATCGAGGGCACCATAAAAAAATTGATAAACGCCATGTGGGCCATAATTTTTAACGGAGTGTGCTTAAAAGAATATATATATACTAGCAGTGCCCGTAGCGGCTTCGCTCGCATGAAATTAAAGAATTTGAACCGTGCATCCATAGTGTCGGCTCGGTCCGTCGACAACTTGGTCCAGCCCGTTTCAAAGCCAAAATTCCTGGCCCGGCACGGCCCGTCTAATTTGGGCCCGGCCCGTTTTTACAGGCCTAGAAATTCTATATACTTGATGAAAAACTTCGGCCCGTCCCACCTTGACTTCAGGTTTGGCCCGGCCCGTATTAAGACCCTAAAATCACTAAAATGTCTATATGCTTAGTGAAAAACCGCGGCCCGTACCACCTTGATTTAAGGTGTAGCCTGGCCCGTAAAAAGACTCAAAAATAACGGCTTGGCCCGATCGGTGATATTACCACTTACAGTTTTTGAGTAGCAGTAATTTTTAAAATCAAATAACTCTATTTTGCACCTTACATTCGAGGTCCTGGAAACCAAATTTTTCAAAAAATGCTAAAACACGCATTTTATTATTTTTGGAGTAGAAACTAAATACTAATTTTTACTTCTGTAGCATTAACAGTTTTTGAGTAGCAGCTACTTCAAAAACCAAATAACCCAAAAAATTATGAAACACGTATATCTTTTTTTGAGTGGATACTAAGTATTAATTTTTACATCTGTGGCAATTACAGTTGTTGAGTAGCAGTTACTTTAAAAACCAAATAACCCTATTTTCCACCCCACATTTGAAGTCCTGGAAACCAAATTTTCAAAAAATTGTGAAACCCGTATATCATTATTTTTAGAGTAGAAACTAAATACTAATTTTTACTTTTGTAGCATTAACAGTTTTTGAGTAGAAGCTACTTTAAAAACCAAATAACCCAATTTTCCAACCCACATTTGAGGTCCGGGAAACCAAATTTGTAAAAAATGGTAAAAAGCGTATATCTTTATTTTTAGAAAAGAAACTAAATAATAATTTTTACATCTGTGGTATTTACTGTTTTTGAGTAGCAGTTACTATAAAAGACAATTAGCCCTATTTTCCACCCCACATTTGAAGTCCTGGAAACCAAATTTTCAAAAAATGCTAAAACACGTATTTCATTATTTTTGGAGTAGAAACTAAATACTTATTTTTACTCCTGTAGCATTAACAGTTTTTGAGTAGAAGCTACTTTAAAAACCAAATAACCCAATTTTCCAACCCACATTTGAGGTCCGGGAAACCGAATTTTCAAAAAATGGTGAAACACGTATCTTTTTATTTTTCAAAAAGAATCTATATACCAAATTTCAAAATCTCCTCATTTTTGGTTTTCGAGATATACATTGTTTTAGAAAAAAATTTGTTTTCCAGTTTTTTCCCCTCAGGAGCAAAAATTTCAAAAATCCTTTCTTAGCGAATGTTTACGCTATAAAAGTAATATAAGTTCCAAATTTCACGTTCCTAGGATGAGGCGTTTGAGCTCGGCGTTGATTATCAGTCAGTCATCAGTCAGTCAGTCAATCAGTCAGTCAGTCAGTCAGTCAGTCAGTCAGTCAGTCAGTCAGTCAGGACATGTTCTTTTATATATATAGATATATATATATATATATATATATATATATATATATATATTTATATATATATATATATAAATATATATATATACGACTACTAGGAATCGAACCCAAGTGTCTACGGCAACACCGCCTCGCCTAAATGCAAGCGCTCTTACCAACTGAGCCACCGACCATCACCAAAAAATGATGGCTAGAAGTCTCAGTCTTTCGGAGCTACTTAACATTAGACTACGACTATGATAGGCTCAGAACTCCTTACTTCGGCTCGACAGCTAGTCTGCTGCCAGATAGATATTTTTTTATGAATGGAAACATTGCGTTGAAATGTTTCGAGAGCCTACAAATAGGATGACTAACTGTCACCACAAATAACGCAAATATTTATACGACTCTACTAGGAATCGAACCCACGTGTCTACGGCAACACCGCCTCGCCTAAATGCAAGTGCTCTTACCAACTGAGCCAACGACCATCACCAAAAAATGATGGCTAGAAGTCTCAGTCTTTCGGAGCTACTTAACATTAGACTACGACTATGATAGGCTCAGAACTCCTTACTTCGGCTCGACAGCTAGTCTGCTGCCAGATAGCTAGATATATATATATATATATATATATAAAGTTTGATCAATAATTTACATTTATACTGTTTCCTATAAAAGAGTATCTTTAATCTTCTGAGATTGAAAATGTTTGTCTTCTTGCATTTTGAGGTCCAAAACATGGCAGATTCCTTTCAGCTGAACTGCGGTAAAATACTGTAGAAATGGCAGCGATTGTTACTCCTTATGTTCCACTAATGACTGATTAACAAAGAATGATTTACGACCGCATTATACTGGCAGTTTTGGAAGGACAAGGTGGATTCTTTTTTTTGTGGATGCACCAGGTGGAACTGGGAAAACATTTTTAATTTCTCTAATTCTCCCCGAAATATGATCAAATAATGGCATAGCTTTGGCCATTGCATCATCTGGCATTGCAGAAACTTTATTGGATGGAGGCAGAACAGCTCATTCAGCACTTAAGCAATGTGCAACATAAAAGAGCAATCATCCATGGCCACAGTGCTGACAGAAAGAGTCATTTTGGCAGCAAAAAATGTGGATGTCAATGATTTAAATTTCAAGATACAGCAGTTGTTGCCAGGCGAATTGGAGTCCTACAAATTGATTGATACAGTTTGCGATGCCAGCGAAGCCGTAAATTATCCAACAGAGTTTTTGAACTCATTGGATTTGCCAGGCATGTCACCGCATCATCTACAACTTAAAGTTGGATCTCCGGTTATTCTACTTCGGAATTTGAACCCACCACGGCTGTGCAATGGCACGCGATTAGTAATTAAAATTTGATAAAAAAACATTGTCGAAGCCAGCATTTTGAATGGCAAGTTCTGGGGCGAAAGTGTTTTGCTGCCACGGATCCCAATGATTTCTACAGAAGTGCATATTGAATTAAAATGAATTCAATTTCCAATTAGATTGGCATTCGCAATTACAATTAATAAGTCGCAAGTCCAAACGATGTCTGTTTGTTGCTTAGATTTGGGCACGCCGTGTTTTTCTCACGGACAATTATACGTGGCATGTTCTCGCGAGGACAAACCATCCAGTTTGTTTGTGTTGGCTAAAGATGGACTTACAAAAAACATTGTACACTCGATTGCTCTTTGAGATTGATATTTTTAAATTGACATAATTTGTACATTAAACTTTTAATAAAAAAACTAAAATAATTTATAAGGCAAAACAACGTTTGCTGGGTCAGCTAGTATATATATATAAATTTTCAATATCGTAAGTAACATTACCCATCGTTAGTTTTTTTATTTTGAAATTTGATTGTCATGATATAATAATGAGAAAAATCATTTTGAAAACCAATTTAAAAGTTTACACTATCATCTTCCTCACTTTAGTGGCACGCACACATGGAGGGTTTCTGGGGTTTGATCCCCTCCCTGAAATTATTCCCGAATTTTTATAATGCATGAAAACATATTACTTGGTGTGTATAACTTGTTTTGAGGATATTAGATTGGAAATTTTGTAAATGCTATTTGTATACTGCTGAATTGTAAAAATAAAATAAGTTATTATCTTCTTATTTGAAAATTAAGTTTTACTATATTATTATTGACCAAATTTTGTTGCAGCTTCCACTTATTCACCATGTCTGCTTGTGTTAAAGAATGTTGAAAATCTCTGTAGGGATAATGAAGGAAATAACGGTATGTGGATCAGTCTTGTTAATCAATATTTGATGGAAAATCCCAATAAATGTATTTTTTGTTCAAAAGTTATTTGCTTTTAAAAATATTTTGCATAACTTATTTTGAGGAAGTTACATTGAAAATTTGGTAAATGCTATTTGTATACTGCTGCATTGTAAAAATAAAATAAAGAGTTTTGCAAATTAATAATTTATTACGAGATCAAATTCTAAGTGACAATGATCTAAAAAATTTATCCCAGATGTATCATCACATGAGATTGAGTGATTCATGGCCACAATTAGATTTGTCGACATTCATGTTAACCCGTTTTGGGTCATCGTTCCTTTTACAAACACCCTTTTTCATGGCTTTGCATAAAATTGAGTTATGACTTTATTTGTGTTTAAAAAATTTGTTTATGTTTAGAAAGCTTTAATTGACTATTTTAAGGTTTTTAATGTTATTTTTTTAATCGTAACTAGCTGTACCCGGCCATGCATTGCTGTGCCCTAGTTTAAGAAATTGAGCGATTCTAATGTTTAATTTCATAATGCATATGGGACATATCGGTATGCATTAGAGTTCTGCACAAGCCGGTTTTTTCGCGACCTGTCAAGAAACTTGGCTCACCCCAGCCCGTTTCATAAGCCAAAGTTTTTGGATCATCCAATTTGGGCTATTTCTACAGACCTAAAATTGTTATACAGTGGTACCTCGACATACAAGCGGCCTAACATACAAGATTTTTGAGATACGAGCCACCGAGCGAGCGATATTTGGTTTTGAGCAACTGAATAAACAGCGAGTCGGCCGGCTGCACACGTAACATGCTTTCTAGTCAGTGTGCTTGTTCGCCTCGCTCTTGAAGCATTTTGATAAGTTGTGCTTGTGTTTTGTGCTTTTTGTGCATTTACAGTACCTAACTTTTTATACTCATGGGTCCGAAAAAAGTGAGTGGAGAGGTCAGTGCTCAGAAGAAGATGATGTCTATTGACTTATTGAAGCTTGAAATCCTAGAAAAACTTGAGCAAGGTCTGTGAGTTACTGACTTGGCGAGGCAGTACAGGCGTAGTACTTCAACGATATGTACTGTGCTTAAACAGGAGTCGATAAAGGGTATAATGCCAACTAAGGGCATCACAGTAATTTCTAAGCTCCGGACCTCTCTCCATGAAAAGATGGAGAAAATGCAACATACAAAAAGAGAGGAAGAAACAAAGATCATTGAACTTGTTTTCTTTTTAAAACATCCTGCAGGTGAAAGTGAGGAAAGCGTGGCAAAAAGGCAAAGATCAGTGAAGAGAAAAGCAGTTATGAAAATTAAGAAAAACATTGTACAGTAGCATTTAAGTTCAATTAAGTTCAGTGAAGTTCATTTCATTACATTCTCTTTGATTATGTTTTTACACAATATTTGTCGTGTATAAATACATTTTTCTTATTCAAAAGCATTTAGCAACAACAGCTGGGGTGACATTTTGTGGCTGGAATGGATTAATGACAATTGAATTAATTTAAATGGGGAAAATTGCTTCTATATACAAGAAATTTGACATAAAAAGCAAGTTTACAGAACAAATTAAATTAGTATCTCGAGGTACCGCTGTACTTTGCAAAAAATCTCAGCCCGGCCCATTTCAAAAGCCTAAAATTCACGGCCCGGCCCAGCTCGTGCAGTACTCTATTGCATTGAACATATATTCCCAAAGCTAAATAAAATTAAAAGTTTTCTTTTAAAATAAATTTGTTCTTATTAAAATTTAAAAAAAAATTATTTTTTAACTGAGTCATTCATATATTTATTATACTGCACTGAATGGTCCCGATGGTTTCGCAACAAAAGTCTAGAAACTTTGCTCATAAAATGTGAAATAAGGTGCTGATTTTTATAAAAAATTAAATACGAACTTTCTCCTCAATAAGGACTAATTCGTGTAGAAATTTCAAAGTAATTGGTTTGGAACTTTCGGAGATTAAAGGCAAGATACAAACGAACAGTTGCGTTTTTTATTTATTTAGATAAGTGGCTAATCTGCTACAGCATGTGAGCATTTTCAAGGTTTCAAACTAATAATCATTGAAAAGTTTATTATGGTAATTTCAAGCAAGATATCTCAACAGAAGTTTAAAATTTTATAAATGTGTGCACTCAAAAGTATCGGCCTCATTAATTAAAATTAATTGTATTTACACTAAGCCACATTCCTCGCATTTATAAGTCATGTTCGTGCTACTTACATTGGTCTAATAAGCGGGATTTTTAACGCTACTTTGAAAAAGTAGCGCTGCTCTTCGCTACCACTACCAGTTTTATTAGTAGCGCTGCTACTGCTACTGTAATTTATTAGTAGCGTCGCTGCTGCTACTCTGCTGAGGTTTAGTAAGAAGTTACAAAGTAACATCCCTGATATGATTTTCAAATCATCGCGCATCATTTCGGTTTCAAATAAGGGTTAGTCAAGATTGTATGCACTCCTGCCACCGCATTGTAGTAAGAATTCCAGAGGGTATCCCCGGGAGTTTTTTTGTTGTTGACAATGTTTAACGTGGCATTAATCCTTAGACTTCTAAACCACGAAGAAAGGGTCCTTTGCAGAGGCAGCCGTTTATAGGCGCCTACCCCTTCAGCAATGCGAGTTAACTTCTTTAACGCCGGCGAGGCTTGAACTGCCGACCTAACGATTGACAGGCGAACGCTCTACCGCTCTGCCACCAGAGCATGATGCTGAACGTCAATAAACACAATCAAGACTGAAACTTTACTAGTAAAGTTCAGTTTGGCCACTGTTCTCTCACAGTTCCTGGATTCATTAGTAGGACCATGTCACAGATCTTCAAATCTTGAGTGGTCGAAAGCCATTTCTTTCTTGGATTTAATCCAGGAATACAGTCTTTTATCCATCGATGCCAGAATTGACGAACAAGTTCTTGAATTCGTCTCCATCGTCATCTGATATAATTGCAACGTGAAGTAGGTTCTGGGGGTAGGACCTGCTGTCGCCCTGAATCTACATGCAGGAAATGACCCAGCATCAAGGGTGTAAGATCTTGAGGATTTGAGGACTGATATGTCAACGGTCTAGAATTCAGAAGCGCTTCTGCTCCAATAAACGCACTGGACAATTCTTCATCTGTGACATCAGCATTGCCAAGAATTGCATATATGGCTCTTTTTGCAGCCTTGATCATTATTTCGAAAACACTACCAAAGTGTGGTGAGGCTGGAGGATTGAAATTCCATCTTATTCCATGTGACAACGTTGATCTTTCAATCTTGCTTTGATCTAGATCTGTCACTAGTTTATTGAGTTCACTTACAGCACCAACAAAGTTTTGTCTATTATCCGATGTAATTTCACTTGGCCAGCCTCTACGACTTGCAAAACGACAGAGGGCATTTCTAAATGAATCTATATCCAATCCATATGCCATTTCTAAATGAACTGCTCGAGTTGCCATACAGGTAAACAAACATAAATAACGTTTTTCTCTACATCTGCCACGGCCACGAATAGTAAAAAATGGTTCAGCAAAATCCAAGGCTGAATGATTGAAAGTTCGTAACGGCTCAGGAAGTTTCAGTCGGGATAATGGAAGTGGTGCCATTATTTGACTTGCAGCTTTAACAGTTCGACGTTTAAATTTCAAACAAGCATATTGATAATTACGGATGGCTTCCCGAGCTGACAAGATCCAATATCTTTTGAATAGTTCGACCGGAAGGTGATTTAATCCGCAAACATGAGCTCCTTTCTCATGGTGAAAGTTGATTATCAACTGCGTTATTTTATGCTTTTTTGGTAAAATTATTGGATATCTTGATTCATATGGCAACATCTCTGAATTCACTAATCTTCCATTACTTCTAATAATACTGTCTTCGTCCAATTGAGGATTCAAAACAAGCAACTGACTACACGAAGGCAATGGTTTTTGTCGTATCAAAGAACGATATTCACAACGAAAGGCTTCTTGTTGACATGCTTTTAAAAGCAGAATTTTTGATTATATAAGTTCTTCTCTTTTTAATTCACCCTTTGTTCTAATTTGATTTGGTAACTGAAAATTGGCTATAAATCTGAGAATCCACGATTGCACACGTCTTAGATGGTTCCAATCAGAATATTTATCTGGATCTAATTTGTCCACTAACATCACCTGACTATATTGGTTAACTAACATGGTAATGTAGGTTTGATTTTTCACTTTTGTTTTCATCTCCTTTAATTGTGTTGGAGCAATATTCATATCCGGCTAAACCAACCAACTACTATGGTACTCAGATTAAAACTTTGGTCCATTCCACCAGATGTCATTACAGGCCAATTGGAATGCAGTATATCCGTGCGAAGTCAAATATGCTGGATTACTTTAGTTGATATATGTTTCCACTGTCTTGGGTCAGTTGATGCCTGTATTTCACCAACTCTATTTGCGACGAATGGTTTGAAAGTGCGACTTTGATTCCTTATCCAACACAATACGTTCAAACTATCAGACCAGAATGTTAATCTGATATAGAAAGTTCAAGAGCATTTGAAACTAGTTTTCCCAGGTGAAGAGCTAAAACCGCTGACATCAGTTCAAGACGAGGAATACTTGTTGATATTAATGGAGCAACTCTAGTCTTGGATCACACTAAGCAACACGAAATATTTCTATCAGCATAAACACATTGAGCATAAATCACAGCTCTGTATGCTTCCTCTGAGGCATCGGCAAACACATGAAGAGACATCGATAACATCTTTATCTGACTCTTGGAGCGTAAACATCTTGGAATTTGAATCTTTTTGATGTCAGTGAGCTCAGTGAACCAGTCCTGCACCTCACGCTGTAGCTCCGGATCTAGGCTGTCATCCCAACCAAAACCAGATGTTCACATTTTTTGTAAGAGGATCTTAGCGCGTACGATGAATGGAGCCAAAAACCCAAGAGTATCAAATACCGAAGCAACTCTTTTCAAGACTAACAGTTTTGTAAAAACAAATGATTCCTCCGGTGGTTCATAATGAAATTGGAATACATCACCTGAAGCAAGCCATAACACTCCAAGTGTCTTCGTTCCTTCAATTCTGTTTCCTTTTCATCCCTTCTGCTCGATCTTCTGGTAGTATGCATGCAAAACTTTATCATAATTAGATGACCACTTGTGAGTATGCATTGCAGCTAATTTCAATAATTGAGTTAACTGCTTATACAATTCTATTCCTTGAACACTGTCTTCAGCTGAGTCTTGGCTGTCGTCCATATACGTCGATTTCATTATTGTTTCTGCTGCCATTGTAAATTCATTTTTAAACTCAGCTGCATGATGTTGAATTACTAGTTGAGCAAGAAAGGGCGAACAATTGATTCCAAACACGACTCGAGAGATCTCATAAATTTCAGCTGGTTCCGTAGTATGACAATTTATTATTGACCCACCTGTACCTATAAAATCTCAGGTTGCTGGCTATTACCATTTCTGAGAAATCGCGATTTCCGTGCTCGGATTCCTATCCCTCACGGCTCGCAGATCGTGTTCAACTATAGCGGACTCGCCCGCATCGCACCTGAAGTCCTTTACAACTAATCCATACATCGAGTTAAATTTATGAATTTTGATTTCATATGAAAGAAATAAACAATGTACAAGATTGAGCATAACAGTTGTTTTAGATTCAAAAATTTTAGTTCGTTGACTCAGATAAAGAGGCAAGTAAAAGCTTTTTTTTAAACTTATTTTTTATCTTTACTTGCTTCATTGGTTCTTGTATTTTATTGATTTACTAGCGGAGGTACCTGGCGTTGCCCGGGGTTTTTAAAGGTTTTTCTCAATCAATCAATCAATCAATTTTTATTTGTATAGCGCTATTTCCGCAGTGTTCAATAGCGCTCGGTCGTGAACTTAGTAAACAGATATGTTTTAAGTCCACGACGGAAAACTGTGAGAGAAGTAGAGTTAGTAAGAGAAGAAGGAAGAGAGTTCCAGAGATAGGGACCAGAGTAAGAGAAAGAGCGTTTAGCAAAAGAATGCTTAATAGTGAAGATGCGAGAGTGATTACGAGAAGAAGAACGAAGACCAGACTTAGGAGGGATATGTATTAAATTAGTTAAGTAGAGAGGAGAAAGGCAATTTTTTATTTTGTACATTATTAAACAGATTTTAAAAATCACCCTATATCTGAGAGGAAGCCAATGGAGAAGAACAAGAGATGGAGAGATGTGAGAGGAGTAGGAGGTGCGAGAAACTAAGCGAGCAGCCGAGTTGAAGGCTTTAGAGAGAGGATAGAGGGTAGTGTCAGGAAGACCATAGTATAGAGAATTGCAGTAGTCGATACGAGACAGGACAAGAGAAGAGACTAGAAGTTGCAGCGAAGGATCATCCAGAAGTGGACGAAGCTGCTTAATACGGCGAAGATGAAAGTAGCAGGATTTAGTAACAGAAGTAATTTGGGGGGTTAGCGACAAGTTAGAGTCAAAGAGAAAACCTAAGCTACGAATCAAGGGAGAAGGAGAAATGGAAAGAGAAGATGGTGGTGGCAAAACCAAAGGAAGAGGATTTAGGGATTTAGAGGACTTGTTGAAATAGATTAGTTCAAACTTGTCAGGATTAAGTTTAAGACACATAGAAGAACTCCAGGATATAATAGATTGAAGGCAGGCAGCTATTTTGTTAAGAACAGACTCAAGAGAAGAATTAGAGAAAGTAGAATAGACATAAGAGTCATCGGCATACATTTGGCTATTGAGAGAGTGAGAAGATATAATATGAGGAAGTTCAGAAGTATAGAGAATAAACAGTAAAGGACCAAGAATAGACCCTTGAGGGACACCATAGCTCAAAGTTACAGGAGTAGATTTAGAAGAATCAATAGAAACATAGAAATATCTACCAGATAGATAAGATTTAATCCACCGGAGAGCATCGCTAGTTATATTAAAAGATTTATCAAGTACATCCAACAACAGTGAGTGATCAACTGTATCAAATGCAGATGAATAATCAAGACAAAGAAGAAGGGTAGAGAGGCCAGAGTCAGAAGAAACAATAAGGTCATTATGAAGCTTAAGTAGAGCAGTTTCAGTAGAGTGGCCAGGTCTGAAGCCAGATTGAGAAGAGGGAAGAAGTGAGAAAGCAGTTAGATAAGCACTTATTTGCTCATACACAACTCTTTCCATAATTTTAGAGATAAAGGATAGGTTAGAGACAGGCCTATAGCTAGATAGAGAAGAAGGATCAAGAGAGGCATTTTTAATAGTAGGGATAATAAAGGAGGACTTAAGAACAGAGGGAAACACAGATGTAGATAAAGAGAGATTAATTAAATCAAGTAAAATTGGATAAAGAACAGAAGAAAGCTCTTTAAAGATAGTAGTAGGAATGAGATCCAAAGAGCAAGTAGAAGAAGACATAGAGTTAATAAGTTTAGTAAGATAGTCAAGTGTAATAGGAGAGAAAAAAGTAAAAGTTTCAGTAGAGAATTTAGAAAAAATAGGGGTTTTACTATTGTTAGAAGATCTGATGCTTTCAATTTTCGTGGTAAGAAAATTATGATAGTCATCAGGAGAAAAAGAAGGAGGAGGAGATTTTTTATTAAGGAGTTTAGAAAGAGAAGACCACCTATTCCTCGAGCTAGAAGCAAGAACAATAGATTTTCTTAAAAAGGAAGAATGCTTAGTAAAGATGAGGTTATGGTATTGTTTGAGATGGTATTGCCACTCATACCAAGAACCCTTAGACAATTTAGAACGATAAGCTCGCTCGGCTTTACGTGCAGATTGCTTCAAGAGAACACAATCACGATCAAACCAAGGAGCTTTTTTAGAAAAGAGTCGAAACTTAAACGTCTCAAAAGGAACCAAAGTATCCAGTATGGATGAAATCGTCAGATTGAGATTGTCCATAAAGGAATCAACATCAGTGAAAGAAGAAGAAGAAAACCCAGAGGTGAGAAATAAATTTGAAAATTGAATATTATCAAATCTAGACCAACACCTTTTAGTGACTGAAGTAAGATTAATTAAAGGTTGAGATAGAGGTAAGGTGAAAGAAATAAAGTAGTGATCAGTAAAGTGAAGATTAACAGGTGAAAGATTGCTTATATTAGAGAAAAGAGGAGAAATAATAAGATCCAATGTGTTACCCCGATTATGAGTCGGAAAGTCACAATGCTGAAAGAAGTTAAAAGTAGATAAGATTTCAAGAAATTGAGAAACAAAAGAGTCCTTAGTTTTATTAATAGGAATATTAAAATCCCCAATGATAAAAGAAGGAGTAGATAGAGAGAAGAGAGATTCAGAAAGGTTGTAGAAATCCTCCAGAAATTGTTGTTTAGAGCATTTAGGAGGCCTATAGATACCTATTAAATTGAACTTAAAAGAATTAATTTTAACAGAAGTAAAGAGGCATTCAAAAGATGAGAATTTAGTAGAAGAATTGAGAGAGACAGAATAGGAAGACTTGAAGAGAAGGCATATGCCACCATAGGAAGAATGTTGAGCAGAAAAAGGATTAGTAGGAGGCCTAGCCTGCTCAACAAAAGAGAAGCCAGTAGGAACAGAAGCAAGGAGAGAAGGAGAAGATGCAGATTCATGCCAGGTCTCAGTCAGGAGAAAGAGATCAAGATAGTTAGACAGGGCTAGCTCAGAGATAAAGAGTGATTTATTATTTAGAGAACGAATATTAAGGGTGGCTATATTAAGGCTAGAACTAGGATTATTATTATTATTATTATTATTATTATTATTATTATGACTATTATTAGTTTTAGGATTGTTTATTTTAAGAAGAGGATTTGATATAGAGAGATCAGAGAAAGAAGAGTTGCACTTAGCAATACGTTTAAATTTCCTAATATAATTTAGGTTAAGGATATCCAGATAATAAATCTTACGGCGAACAGTGCGAGTGGGCAGAGTAGAAGATTGAGAGAGGCTTAATAAGAAATCCCTAGAGTACATTATTAGAGAAAGAAAGGTTTAGAAAAAGGGAATACAGAAGAAAAGAAAAAAACTCACAGTTTCCACGTGAAACAATAAAACAATTCAAATTTAACTACGCTCACGAGCCGAAACGCCATGACACCGCGGCGCTATCACAACACTAATGCTTGTCTCCCTAGCTTCCATTTCCTTCCCCGCTCCCGGTCGCTTTCCCGTTCCTGCTTGCTCTCCCGTTCTCGGTCGGTTTCTCGCTTCCGGTCGCTTTCCCGTTCCCGGTCGGTTTTTCGCTCCAGGCCGTTTTCCCGCTCCCAGACGCTTTCCCGTTTCCGATTTTTTCCCGCTCCCGGTCGATTTCCCGTTCTGGGTCGCTTTCCCGCTCCCGGTCACTTTCCCTTTCCCGCTCGATCTTTCGCTCTCAGTTGGCTTTCCGTTCCCGTTCCCGCTCATTTATGCATGTATATGTATATATATATAAATGTATATATATAAATGTATATATATATATATATATATATATATATATATATATATATATATATATATATATATATATATATATATATATATATATATATATATATATATATATATATATATATATATATATATATATATATATATATATATATATATATATATATATATATATATATATATATATATATATATATATATATATATATATATATATATATATATATATATATATATATATATATATATATATATATATATATATATATATATATATATATATATATATATATATATATATATCTTTGAGACATGCTCTAAGAAATACAACTCGCCATTTGGCAGAAACAACTTTTCGAGCCAAATTCTCGACTTTTCGGTATAAAACTCGCTGTTCGAGACTACAATTAGCCAAAAACTTTTTCATTAAACTTTTATTGTCAGACCGACAGACCGTTTCAGCTATGACAGCCATCATCAGGGTCAAAAGTAAAACGAGAAAAGTAAACAAACAGAAAGAACCGAAATTATCAAAGAATTAGCACACTAACAAAAGAGTAAACACTCCACCTATCAAATCAAAAGAATACGAGGCTCAACAAAAAGAACATGAGTAAAACAAAATTCAATAGTGTTTAAGACCATATATGCGCGATATATGGATGATATCTTTCTTCTTGTGAGGTCTGAACGTGAAGTCGTTGCTTTAAAGAATACTTTCGAGAGCAATTCAATTTTGAAATTTACCTTCGACCTATACGACAGTAAAAAACAAGTAAATTTTCTCGACACCATCATCACAATAACTGATTCTGGTCCTACTACCAAAGTCTTCATCAAACCAACTAATAATGGAACATGCCTAAATGGTGACAGCGAGTGTCCGGAAAGGTATAAAAGAAGTGTTATTAATAGTTATCTCCTCAGAGCTTATCGTTTTTCCGAAACCTGGTCAGATTTCCCTAAAGAAATAGTTAGTGTAAACGTAGAGGAATGTGCTTTCTAGCGATTCGTAACGTTAAAGTCGAAGTTATTTATAACACAATATTTCTCGAATTTATTTTAACTTTTTTTTATTCTTCCTTGAATATAATCTTTTTCTTGACTCTAAACTGAATTATATCACTTTGCCCGGTTCTGACAAATCTTTTTATAATTCCAATTTCTCTCCTCAACAACCTTACTTTTTCTACTGAGGACCACAAAAAGGAAAAAGACAAATACCAATTATATATATATATATACACACATATATATATACATATATATACATATATATATATATATACATACATATACATACATCCATCCATGTATATATACACTCAAACACACATATACACATATATACACTAATGATACAAAAATTATACGCACACACAATGTCACAGGAGCACAAATATACACATATACATACATATACATATATATATACATATATATACACACATATACACACATATGCACACAGATACATTCATACATAAATGACTATTGTTTCAACACAACCAAAATATGCACACATAATAAAATAAAATAAACAGATACTATGAAAATACGTAAGATGAATCATCTTCATCTTACATATCCCCCCTCTTCGAAAAAAGAAACGCGTCATTGTTTCTTGATTACATCGTCACTCTCTTTACGACTAAGAAAGTCAGCACCGATGTTCTCCTTGCCTTTGAAATAGTTTACTTTCAACTTATTCTCAATCTCTATCTCTCTGCGTGCTGTGTCAACAGGGCGGGCATCTCCGAAGATTGCCGAATTCAACTTTCCATCTTTCCCCACCCCTCCATTTTGGCCTCTAGGCAGAAGATTGAGCCTTGGTCTTTCTTTTGGCGGATTCAAAGCTTGAACTTTTGCCTCAACTTTATTTCCTACCTTTGAAATGGCAGACGTGTTTCTTTCCTTGCTTTTATACAGCTCCGAGTTAGCCGACGATTTTCTAAAATTTACCCGATCATTCCTCTGAGTGCTGTAGTAGTTGGAAGCGGATTTCTGTGGTTTCCGACCAAAGCGTTTTCCTGCCGCCATTGCATCAAAACCCCTTACCCCTTCAACATTTCCCAGCACGAGATCGCAAAGTAGGTTTTTCATGCAGACCACCTCTCTAGTTCCTCTGAACCAGTCTGTTTTGATTTTTACCACTGCTGTTGGAGCTACCCGAACTGTGCCGTCGATCAAAACACAGGGTCTTGTTCTTCCGGTCATCTGACGCGGGTGCACTAATGATTCCTTTACTATTATGGAAGTACAGCCAGTGTCCCTCAAAACTTTTACCGGTTTTCTGTTCACAAACCCTCTGGTTAATTTAAATTTTTCTCCTGAGTGCAAACAACCATCCGCAATGACAGGCAAAACGCATCCACACTTCAATTCCACCTCATCCATTTTCCCTTCCATCACCATGGCAGCGCATGCATTCACAACGCCGGAATCCTTGCATGGTGCTGACGTAGTCGTCTCTTTCCGTGTTTGGCAAAATACAGGATTACTAGGGCTACTCTGCCGACACTCTCTTGCTATGTGCCCCGTTTGATGACAGTTGTAGCAGCGAGGTTCAACCATTTTGGCGTCACTGACCGACTGACCCCGGTTCCAACCCATCCTGCTATTGCTGTCCAATTTTGCCAACCTCTTCTCTGGGTGGGCTTGGCTGTACTTGTTGACCCAAAGGCACAGCTCATTGACATCTCTGCTCTCTTTCTCCAACAAGTACTCGACCATTCCCGCCGGGCACTTTCCGAAAAACTGCTCTTTCAGAAACAAAAACAACAGATTTTGTTTGCCCGCGAGATCTACCCAGCGCCTGAGGTGGCTATCTAGCCGCACTAGATAATGTTCCCAGGTCTCCTCCGGTTCAGGCTTTGACTCTCGAAACATTATGCGATAGTCTTCCGCTGACTTCCCAAAACGACGAAGGAGTGCCTCCTTTGCCGTTCTGTAGTCCTGCATCTGACTATCGCTAAGTTGGCCAAACACTTCCAAAGTCTTCGCACTAACCAACGACCCTAGAAGCATTCCCCAATCCTTCTGAGGGTGACCATTGGCTTTTGCCAATGACTCAAATCTCAGCAAAAATGCGTCGATGTCATCACCTTCAGAAAACTTTGGATAAGGAATCTTAGTAGCCTCCGCCGACGGTTTTGGCTCTATTTATTTTTGGCCCTCCAATTCCAGCTTCTTCAATTCCAATTCATGCTGGCGTTGTTCGCGCTCACGTAGAAGTTGAAGTTCTCGTTCTTCTTTAGCTTGTTGAAGTTGAAGTTCTCGTTCTTCTTTAGCTTGTTGAAGTTGGAGTTCTCGTTTTTCCCGTTCTTGCTGAGCCTTTTTTTCTTCATGTTCACGTTCCTGTTGAGCTCTTTTTTCTTCCCGCTCTTTTTGTCGCTCGGCCCGCTCTCGACAGTCTTCGACATACTTCAGCAGCGCCCCACCAGAAAAGCCAAGCTTCTCTCCGTTTGCTATATATTCAGCATCAGTGGACATCTTTACCAAATCAAAAAAAATTCGGTCACTTGTGATCAAATAACTTCAGAAAAATATATTTACGGATGAAAATGCGTAAATACGTCGGGGTCACCAATGTAAACGTAGAGGAATGTGCTTTCTAGCGATTCGTAACGTTAAAGTCGAAGTTATTTATAACACAATATTTCTCGAATTTATTTTAACTTTTTTTTATTCTTCCTTGAATATAATCTTTTTCTTGACTCTAAACTGAATTATATCACTTTGCAGAAGTTAGCCCGGTTCTGACAAATCTTTTTATAATTCCAATTTCTCTCCTCAACAACCTTACTTTTTCTACTGAGGACCACAAAAAGGAAAAAGACCAATACCAATTATATATATATATATACACACATATATATATACATATATATACATATATATATATATATATACATACATATACATACATCCATCCATGTATATATACACTCAAACACACATATACACATATATACACTAATGATACAAAAATTATACGCACACACAATGTCACAGGAGCACAAATATACACATATACATACATATACATATATATATACATATATATACACACATATACACACATATGCACACAGATACATTCATACATAAATGACTATTGTTTCAACACAACCAAAATATGCACACATAATAAAATAAAATAAACAAATACTATGAAAATACGTAAGATGAATCATCTTCATCTTACAGTTAGAATCAAGCAGTTATTGGTTAACAACAATTATTCTAATAGCTTTGTTGACGGTTTTATTAACAATTTTGTAACCAAAATGAAAACATCTGTGAGTTCAGCTGGTTGTGACGCTGACAAGGGTCGTGATGTACGCCAGGAGTTCCACGTGTTCTACAAAAATCAAATCAATAATTTTACCAATTTTTTTACACTTTGAATTGTCTGGTTGTCCATGGGATGTCCACGGACGTTTTTAAGTTTGGAAAATCATTATAAAATTCACTCATTTAAAAAAAAATTGTTTAATTGAACAAAAATAAAATTTGATAAGCAAAAATTATTAAAAATAAATTAATGAAGCATCTTGATAATGATGACAAAAACTTTCATCCAGTGTTATTTCCATTAATGGTAATTTAATTAGAAATTGAAATTGGAATTTTTTTCTTGGGGATGGGAATTAGAAATAAGAATTAAATTTGGAATGGAATTAGAAATAGGAATGGAAATCACATGATAAAAATGGAATTAGAATTAGAAGTAGAAATTATTTTTCAATCCAATATGGAATTAGAATTTAGTTTAAACGGCTTATACATTTACTCAAGCGAAATGAATTCGCCTGTTTATAAATTTTGAAACTAAAATAATTTAATCGAAATAAAGATCAAATCATTAATCATATGAAACGGAAAATGGCGCGCTTCGGCGTGTGGCATGCGTTGAGCTTCGTCTAATTTCGACTTTTTAGCTGACTTCTGAAATTTTTTTCAATCTTAAACTAGCATGATTTAACCGAAATTAACTTAATGCATCGAATGACAGTTGTCTTTGCGGACAACTTTGCGTTTTAATAGTGTTTTAGCGTCGTTTAAAAATTTAAATTATCACCATGGATACAAATACGCTATTGCTTACGGCGTTTTCTGCGACGTTCAAAATGACTTTAAACTAGCATGATTTAACCGAAATAAACTTAATGCATCGAATGACAGTTGTTTTTGCGGACAACTTTGCGTTTTAATAGTGTTTTAGCGTCGTTTAAAAATTTAAATTATCACCATGGATATAAATACGCTATTGCTTACGGCGTTTTTTTTGCGACGTTCAAAATGACTTTAAACTGGCACGTCTTACTGATTAAACTCACTATATCTAGTCACAGTTGTCTTTACGAGCAATTTTGCGTTTTTTTTTTAATATTGTGAAATTGAGTTCCATTGCCGCTTGACTTGACTACTACTCAATTATTCATGAGCAATGCACACACGAGTAGAACTGCCGGATCGCGTAGGCACGTCCAGTTTCTCTTTACAGCCGCCGGCGTCTTCTTCTTTGCTTTTTGGAGTCGAAGTTGTATTTTGGCCCGCTCGAGGTAGTGATCAGATCCGCAATCAGGGCCACGCATTGCTCGAACGTCGTTGAGCGTCGATCGAAAACGCTTGTTGATCAGAACGTAGTCGAGCATGGCCGAATCTTTCCCCGACGGGTTTCTCCACGTGAGCCGATGCTTCTTCGGGTGTTGGAAGAGGCTGTTGCCAATGACGAGGTTGTTTACTGACGCAAACGACAACAGTCGCTGCCCATTGTCGTTGATTTTCCAGCTTGCTTTATCGAACAAGTTTGCGATCCTCAATACATTGGACGATGTCAACGATGAAGAAAAACAAATAACCAAATCCGTCATCGAATGTGCGCCGTTATGTCCACCGATCCGTCGACGAACGCAGCAATGGATTTCGGATGAGTGTCTGGATTTGGTAGCTGAGCGGAAAAGAATCAAGCACGTCGATTTCGAACAATACCGGCGACTTAATCAAGAGGTAAGGCGGAAAATGAAGATCGAGCGAGAGACGTATTGGAACGATGTTGCAGCCGAAATGGAAGAAGCCGCATCACGACATGAATATCGAACATTGTATCAGACACTAAGACGTTTAGGCGGAAAAACAAAATCGATCAACGATAACATCAGGAAAACGGATGGAAAGTTTGTTAGTTCGTCCTCCGATCGATTACAGAGGTGGCGGGAATTCTTCCACGAACTGTACAACCACGATCCGCCTGCAGGACCAGCCGCGGACCCGCCACAAATCGATCAACCGCAGATCCCATTTCCCGTCGACGTACCAACAATCGCCGAAGTGAAAGCGGCCGTCAAATCGCTCAAGAACGGAAAAGCGCCGGGCATCGATCAAATTACAGCCGAGATGATCAAAGCTGGTGGTGACATTCTACTGCAACGTCTACACGTCCTATTGACATGCATCTGGGACACGGAGTACGTACCATCAGCGTGGAAGAAAGCGATCGTCGTTCCCATTTTGAAGAAAGGAGACAGTCGAGAATGCAAAAACTACCGCGGCATTAGTCTCCTTTCAATCGTTGGAAAAGTATTCACGAAGATCATTCAGTCACGACTACAAAAACATTGTGAACAATCGTGCCGAGAGGAACAGGCCGGATTTCGACCGAATCGTGGATGCATCGATCAAATCTTCGCACTACGCCAACTCGTAGAAGAGAGGATTCGATGTGGCCGGCGGACTGTTGTTGTCTTCATCGACTTCAAATCGGCTTTCGACTGCATCCATTGGCCATCATTGTGGACGGCATTGGAAAGAGAAAACATACCGCCGAAAGTCATCCGTTTGTTACAAGCGTCGTATAGTGGCTCGACCAGCTGCATCCGAATTCGAAACGACCTATCGGACGAGTTTACCATTCAAACCGGTGTCCGACAGGGAGACGTCGCCTCTCCGCTTTTATTTAACGTCGTGATCGATGCGATCATGAGGAAATCGTTCGAAGGAAGGCGTGGTGTTCAATACGACAAAAACAACTTTGTCACTGATCTGATGTTCGCGGACGATAGCGCCGTATTCGCCGACACCGACGTGGAAGCTACAGATTGCCTAAACGACATCGGCGATCTTGCCAAGTCATACGGCCGAAAGATCAACGCCGAGAAGACCAAGGTATTAACAACGGACGGGTCGCCAGCTCATGTCCACCTAAATGATGTCCAGATCGAGCAAGTGACGAAATTTAAATACCTTGGATCGATCGTGCAAGAAAAGAAGACGTCGTCGTCGGCCGACGTCCACAGCCGCGTTGGCCAGGCGACTGCGGCATTTGCGACGCTCAGATGGTGCGTCTGGAAGAGAACGAACATTACAATCAAGACAAAAATTCGTCTTTACCGAACATTGATTCTACCGATCCTCCTATATGGCTCGGAGACATGGACATTGTATTTAAATCCGATGTGAATAGACTTGAAGTATTCCAAATGCAATGCCTGCGGCGAATACTGGGAGTCTCCATCCGCGACCGCATACGAAACGAGACGATCCGTGAACGGTGTGATCGACAGCCACTGATCGACGAACACATCCAAAAACGGCGACGACGGTGGTTCGGGCACGTCTGCCGAATGGATGGTAAACGGCTTCCCAATAGTTGACTTTGGCGGGAGCGACCGCCTGGCTGGCGCATCCAACGTTCGGCGTCAAAGAAAACATGGTTGAAAATTATTGATGGTGACCTCAGGAGGAAGCGACTGACCGCCGATGGGGCGAGAAGGGTTGCAGCCGATCGAGGAAAATAGAAGATTGTCGTGGAAGACGTTCATGGTCCCGTGGCACCGACAGCAGCATATTGGCTTCGAGACATCCTCCTCCCCAAGCGCCGGCTACGGACTAAATAATAAATAATAATGGAATTAGAATGAGAATTAAAAATTATTTCTTTAAAAAAAATAGAATTAGAATGGGAAGTAAGAATTATTTCTTAAAATAAAATTGAATTAGAATGAGAAGTAGGAATTATTTCTTAAATAAAATTATAATGAGAAGTAGTAATTATTTTTAAATTGAAAATGAAATTAGAAAAATAAATACTCTTTTTTCCGTTAATATGGTCATGTGCTAGGCCGACAGCTAATGGTTTTTCTTGCCAACTAGCAGTTTATGAAATGAGGTCAGCCAACTATAACATCTCAAGTCTCTACTTATCTACAACTCCTTTCGTAATGGTCATATACTCGACAACTAAATGACTTGAAAACTAGCAGTTTATAAAATGAGACCAGCCAACTGTAGCATCTCTATTCTCTAGTCATATACTACTCCTTACCTTGGTAATATTTTTACAATACGATGTCGCTGTGAAATTTTATAACTGTCTTATAAAGCTTGTTTTATATTTTTAAATTAACTTTTGCTTGTTTCATTTTCTACAATGATTCACCATTTTAGCACAATTTTTTTGAATGCAAGGACCACCTAACAGCATTATTCATATTTCTAACATACATAAAAATAATGCAGAAATTGGAAATAAAATATGTTGAATTTTTATTCATCTGTGACCGTCGTGTCCAGATGTCAGGGTGGCACTAACACTAAATGATTGCCTCAAAGATCTGATGAAGACTATTTCTGATTGGCCAGTAATTGTGATAGCAACAGCTCCATCATTAAGTCATCTTTCTCTAGATATACAGAAATGTTTTCTTCAAATAATCCACTTTGAGGTAAGCTCAATATTTTTTACTTTTGGTAGTGCTGGTTGTAGAACAGTAGGGCATTCACCTGTAGACCTGAGAGTTAGTGGTTCGAATCCTGCCGGTGTCACCAGCATGTACAAGTGCTGTAGGTAGGAGCTTATAATTGGCTGCCTCTGTGAAATGGGTTCACAAGTGAGTAAAGTTATATAAGTGGTTCATGGCTTAGAGGTCTTAGAGCCTTGTTAAACATTATCCAACTTTAAAGTCTTGAGCAACTTTAATTTTTACTGTTTTTAATGCTCCAATTCCAACCAAATATTTGATTTTATGCAAAACCTGTATGTCTGTTCTATACTCAAGCATGTTGAGCATATCCATAAAAAATAGTTGACACACAAGAATCCCGAAGATAATACCACTATTGTTAACAAAGACGAGGGACCAGTATTGCTTAAAAATTATGGAAGCACTGTACATTTTGGGTCTGCAACTGGGAATCAACAAGTAGTTTTATCCCTTCCTATCGGTTCTCAGGTCGTTTGGTGGACATACAAAAACTGATCTTTAAAAATCTTACCGCACAATAGAACGGACATAGATTCTGAAAACGATGAAGAAATAAAGTCCGCATCTGATGAAGACGGAGTTGTGACGATGATGGAAGCACCAAACCTGTTGTGTCTGATTCTAGAATTCTTTCATCAAACATAACTTTTCGAGGAAGACAACTTTGAGATATCTAGTCTGTAAATATTTTGTTTACTTGACTGATAATATCACTATTAGATGAAGAAGATGACGATTTCTGGACTTTTATTTAATGGTTTTGGTGGGATGACTGATGTATCATATGTGATAATAGTTTGTGGCGTGGGTGTCTTGTGATGGTGTTTGTGATGTTGGTATGATTATATGTGGTAAAAAAGTTTGTTAGCCTGTTGTTCATTTCATCTTATACTTAATGAATTTTGTAAATTTAAATTAACATTACCCGTTTTAAACTAATATAATATTTCAACATCGTTTTATTTTGTTTTTATTGCTTACTTTTTTTTCTATTTTGTTTGTTTTAATTTTCTTTGCCCTGAATTTAATTACTATTTCCTGTGTGTAATAACTTTCAGCTTTAAAGTACTAATCAAAACAACCCTGAAGTTGGCTGCTATGGTTGAAACTAGCAAGTTGGTTGTAAATAAAACTTTTAATTACAAATTTAGTGAAAGTGTTTTACTTCATATTGAATATTTTAAATGAATAATATTTAAAATTGTGTCCTAGTAATGGTGAGTTGCACTTTTCCTAACTCATTTTTGAATTCAGACACATGACAATGGGGACATTCCTTGTCCATAGCACCAATCGTCACTTTTGAATGATAGTAATATTCATTATCCAGCTCATACTGCAATGCTAGACGAATCAGATAAAAATACTTTATATACTTGTTGGCTTTATCGATCACTTGCTCGGCATGTGTTAACTCCTAACCGGCAGGCACGCTTGCCTTTGTTCCAATCGTCGTTGTTGATTTCGTTCAGTTCGTGCCTCAGATTCACGCAATTCGAAGGAAGGTAGATCTGACGTTTCGGAGGCTGCTACTAAACTCGGACTCCACATTTGCGACAAATGTCAAGAATCTGGCACGTAAATTGATTAACACCAAATGGGCCGTAATTTTCAACGGAGCTTGCATTAAAGAATATATATATACAGTCAAACCTTGATAACCCTGGTTATTAAATACCCCCAGTTTGTAAATACGCGTTGGCTTGGTCCCAGCCAGAATGTTGTACTTAACATGTGTCGAAAACCCGCTTAGTAAATACTCGGATAACGGATAATGAATACGCCAGCTGGATAACTTGGCTATACCTACGTGTGTTAAACAACCCGGTTAATGAATCTGGCCATACGGTTAATGAATATCTGTGTTAGTAATAGCCTTCAGCTACACGTCTTGATTTAATTCATTCATTCATTCAAGATCAACTGAATTGACTGTTACTTCACTTCGGCTACTCACTATCCTCGCATTTTTATTGTTTAATAAAATATTATACTCACAGCTCGACCCCTACATTATAATGCCAAAGAATCTTGTTTCACTTGAAACAAAATTGAAAATTATCAAGGACGTTAGTTAGGTGTTAAATATGGCTTGCCTAAAGCTATGATCGAAACAATTATTCGTCAAAAAGATAAATTGCTGGAAAGTGCTGGATCTGGTCACTTTGGAAAAAATGTGAAAAGGATGCGAGCTGCCGCTGAACCAGAAATAGAAAGATGTTTGTTGCAATGGCTCAGAAGTGTTCGCACTGAAAACGTGCCGATTTCTGGCCTCTTACTTCAGCAAAAAGCACAAGATTTTGCTCGTCAGTTAGGTAAAGTTGAATTCAAATGTTTCAATGGCTGGTTAGACCGATTCAAAAACCGACACGACCTGGTTTTTAAAAAAATTTGTGGCGAGGCGAATTCAATTTCAGAGGCCGATACTGACGATTGGTGTAAAGATACGTTGCCGTTATTGCTCAAAGAGTACGATTTGAAAGATGTTTACAATGCCGATGAAACGGGTCGTTTTTGGCAACTCTTGCCTGATAAAACACTGACTTTTAAAGACGATATATGTGCAGGCGGTAAACAAATTTAAACCTATCACAGTTTTAGTTGGATCTAACGTTGACGGCTCAGACAAACTGCCGTTGCTTGTCATCGGAAAATTCCTAAAACCTCGCTGTTTCAAAAATGTCAAAAAGCAACCAGTCGACTACAATTTTAATAAATGTGCTTGGATGACGTCGATTGTTTTTGAAAAATTTTTGACTGAACTGAACAAAAAGTTTCGAAGTGCAAAATTGCTATGATCGTTGATAAATTGTGCTGCTCATCCAAAATTGGAGTTTTAAAACATCAAGTTAATTTTTCTGCCTCCAAACACCACGTCGAAAACGCAACCCATGGATCATGGCGTCGTAAATTGTTTGAAAATGAATTACAGAAAATTACTAGTGGAATCTACCAATAATACGATTGATAAGAAAGCGGAACTAGAGTTCACGTTGCTAGACTGTTTGGTTAATTTAGCTCATTTGTGGAAATGTGTTACTCTGATGTCACTTTGTCATTGTTTTGCGAAAGCCGGTATTTTTAAAGAACATCTTTGTGATGAACCACCACAATCAACTGATGCCTGTTTAATCGCTGTTTTAGAACAATACCGTGAACGCTGCGGTATCCACAACAAATATTTTGATTTGAACGATTACTTTACTTTCGATAACGAATTGTTCACTTCAGGTAGTGTTAACGATGCCGAAATTGTAGCAACCGTTATTAAAAGTGCCGAGCCTATTGTGGTAGATATTGTTACTTCGAATGATAGTGACTACGATGATCTCGGTGACGTCACTCCTGTCCCTAGTCTAATGGATGCCAAAACAGCTATCAAGCAACTGAGAGTGTATTTCATGTCGAGAGAAAATGTAGAAAGTGCTCTGCTGTCCAGCTTGAACAAAATGGATGACTTTTGTGATTCAGTCAAATTACAAGAATTGAAACAAAGTAGTATTTCTGATTTTTTCAAATGATTTTCAATTGTTGGCATACATTATATTGTTGATTATACGTTAATAAAAACTGTATTAACATATCACGAAAGGCTACCTAGTGTATTATGATCATATAAACAAAGTTTTGGGGAAAATCGGTTAGTAGATACACTTGGTTAGTAATATATGGATATTTCGTTCCCTTGGGGTATTTACTAACAATGTTTGACTGTATATATATATATATATATATATATACAGTATACTAGCATTTAATATTCAGTTAAACATTCTCTATTAAATATTATTCGCCATTTCGAGGACACAGTTTTGAGTATTATTCTTTTGAAATATTTAAAATTAAGTAAAACTCTTTTAATTAAATGTTTTATTAACAACTAACTTGTGATTTTCAGCCATTGTGGCTATCATCAGGGTTGTTTTGATTAGCTAAAGTTAATGCACACAGTAAATAATAACTAAATTGACATTAGGGTTGTTTTGATTAGTTAAAGTTAATTCACACAGTAAATAATAATTAAATTCACAGCATATTGTCCCACACAACTAGGGCCTTAACCAGCTATGTGGCCGAGGGGCCCAGGCCCCCCCTCCCAGCTCAATTAGGCCTCCCCAGTTTTTTTGTATTGCTGTCTAGTTCAGCAAAGCAAATGTAGGTAGCTTATTTAATAACAAAATTTACTACGACAAAGGATGATAAATTGCATAGGATTTCACAAAACTTGCCTCAAAATGTCAAGTACTTGTCGCCTCTTATCGAAAACGAGGTAAACGAATTGATGGCACAAATGGTACAAGTTGTGATTGTCGAAAAATGCAAAGATTCTGACATTAACTGGTATTCGATCAAGTGCCACAAAACTCGATTTCAGTGCAATGTCGAGGATATGTTGATTGTCATTCGCTATGTGCGAGGTGGAAAGGCAGTAGAGCACATGATCTCAATGATCAAGGTTAGATGGTAAAAGCCTGACACGTTCGCTGATGCAGAGCTTCAGGCTCAGCAGCTGGACCCCGCTTGAATTTTGAGTTAATGTTATGACGGAGCCAGTGTAATAAGTGGCAGAAAGGGAGGTGTCCAGAAAATATTGCAAGACATTCTAGGCCGCCGAATTCCGTTCGTGCACTGCTATAATCACCAACTCCATCTTGTGGTTTTGCACGATATGGAATCAGAAATAAAGGTGAAAAGCTTTTTCAGTTTATGTGAGCAATTGTATGTGTTTTTCCACCGAAATTTTGTTACTAACACATATGGAGGTGACACAATAAAGCGGTTACTTGCTCAAAGATAGACTGGCCCTAATCAATATGCAATTGTTGTCAAAAACAACAGAGAGGAAATTTGGCAGACACTCGAAATTGTTGCCAATTCAGAAAAGGCTCTGGCTGATGTGTCGGTTGAAGCAGCAGGGCTGCTCAACAAAGTTTCAAAATCAGATTTTTTTTAATGCTATTGTCAAATACTGAGCTTGCTGTCACCGGTCAATGCTTTGTTGCAAGGTCGCTTGTGCAATGTGTTTCATGCTATGGAACTGATCTCCACAGCTATAGAGAGCCTTCCTGCCTTGCGGTCTGCAGAGGTCTTTGATCAAATGATGCTGCTGGCTTTCCATCAAATGAGGATGACCATGCAGTAGAGCGCAAACAAGTTCGGAGCACCTGGCTGACCGGCTCTGTGGTCACCTCCACTTTGAGTAATTATCATGTTATTGGTTCTAAAGTTACTTTACGCGAGCTCATAAGGCATGCTTTCTACAACATCATAGATTCTGTGTATTTCGAAATGAACTACTCGTTTGACGAGTCTAACGTGGCTTTGTTTTAAACTGTAGAATCCCTCATTCGACCATCTCAGAACTTTCTTGTTGAGAAGTGCTTGGAACCACTCAGCCAGCTCCTTTGCCTCGACCAAGATGCCTTCACTGACGAATTGCCTATTGCATTGCGACTGTACCGTAACAAATTCCAGCCAAGTTCGTAGTTGGAAGAGGCAACATATGCAATGCTGCAGTACCGTGACGCATTTTCAAATGTGTATCAGCTGTATGCTGGAGCAGTCACCATCGGTGTGTTGACTGTTACGTGCAAGAGAAGTTTTTCTACTCTCACGCGGATTCTGCGGCCTTATTGCCAACCAATGGGCCTTGAGCGTAAATTTCAACTGGCACTACTTGCTTTTGAGAAGGATTTTAAGCTAAAAGTAGATCTAAACAATTTTGTATTGTTCTCTGAAATTATGACTAGGGATATTAAACGATAACCGGTTTTTCTATTTAGCAATACGATAATCGCATTATATTTTTTGTCAACCTTTTGTATCAATAAAATTGATTTTCGGTGTTAAGTCTTTCCATTTCACACCAAGATTTTTTGTTTATGTAACATAAACATTATATATATATATATATATATATATATATATATATATATATATATATATATGTATGTGCGTATGTATGTGTGTATGTATGTATGTGTATGTGCATGTATGGGTTTCTGTGTGTGTGTTTTTGTATGTATGTATGTATGTATGTATGTATGTATGTATGTATGTATGTATGTATGTATGTATGCATGTATGTATGTGTTTTTTACAATATTTCGGCACTAAATGCTCATTCAAAGTATGTATGTATGTATGTATGTATGTATGTATGTATGCATGTATGTATGTATGTAGGTATGTATGTATGTAAGTATGTATGTATGTATGCATGTATGTATGTGCATATGTATGTGTGTATGTAATTATGTGTATGTGCATGTATGTGTGTGTGTTTATGTATGTATGTATGTATGTATGTATGTATGTATGTATGTGTTTCTTACAATATTTCGGCTCTAATTGCTCATTCAAAGTTTGTATGTGTATGTATGTATGTAGAATCGGATCTAGGGGGGTCAACTGAGAGCGAAAGAATGAGCGGGAAAGCGACAGGGAACGGATAATGACCGGGAGCGGGAGTGTGTATGTATCTACGTATGTATGTATGTATGTATGTATGTATGTATGTATGTATGTATGTATGTATGTATGTGTGTGTGTGTGTATGTATGTATGTATGTATGAATGTATGTAGAATCGAATCTAGGGGGGGAACTGAGAGCAAAAAAATGAGCGGGAAAGCGACAGGGAACGGATAACGACCGGGAGAGGTAGCGCAAGCGGGAAGGAAACGGGAGCGAAAAAGAAACGCATTAGGTAAACCTCTAAAAACCCCGGGCAACGCCGGGTGCCCCGCTAGTATATATATATATATATATATATATATATATATATATATATATATATATATATATATATATATACATACATATATACATACATACATACATACATACATACATACATACATACATACATACATACATACATATATACATACATACATACATACATATATACATACATACATACATACATATATATATACATATATATATATATATATATATATATATATATATATATATATATTATAAGGAAACAGCGTTGATATGTTTTTACGAGCCACATATATCAGAAACTTGGATGGCTTACAATCCACCACGAAATAACGCAAATATAAATGTCTCAACTTCAGAGTCGAACCCACGACTGTCGGATCGGCAACACCGCCTCGCATCATGCCAACTACCTTACCATCTGCGCCACTTCCACCGCCAAAAAACAGTGGTTGTTAAGCGCTTTTGTTGGGGTATGTTGAACACAGCACTCGACTATGAATTGTACGCCATCCAAGTTTCTGATATATGTGGCTCGTAAAAACATATCAACGCTAAGTTTCCTTATAATATATATTACAAAACATATATCTTCGAATAAGATTCAAATTTCAATTGTTAAACCTGTTTTTTTTGCGTGAAGCACATTTTGAGGGTCAAATCACTGAAATGTGTAACTTATGTGAACAGTATTTACAAGATATCTTTGTATAAGAAATTAAAACATTTTGCAGGTTCCTGGTTTTTGCATTCGATTAAACTTTTTGAAACAACTTTTACAAAAAGAAAATGTTTGCAAAACAGTTTCTGTGGAAAACCTTGTTAGACAAACTGCTGTTAGAATTAGACTATTTTTATTTAATTTTTTTTCTATATGTTGTTGTTTTATTAGCAAATTTATATTTATTGTTTAGAATATTTTATAAAGTTGATTTACTTTCAGGGTCTGGGATTTGATCAATTTTTAATGTGTGTTTCCTTGGCTAAAAAAAATGCATTTATTGAAGAAATGAAGTATTTCATCTCTATTTTCTGTTTTATGAGAGTGATTTGATTAACTTGTTATTTCAATTGTGAAGTTCAGGTCTGTATCAAATCAAAGAACAGCATTTTGAAAAAGCTCTCAAATTTCTCCATACATTGAAATCAGATGTATCAACAAATCCAAATGTTAGTGCATAAACAATAATGTTAACTGTTTAGTTTATGTTTTTGTATTTACTAGATTGATATAATAAGCTCATAGTTTTTGTATTTTAATGATTATTACTCAAAACAAATGATTATTAAAAGTAAATGCTGGTTTTTTAGCAATTTATTTTTTTTGCATAACGAAGTCAATTATTCAAATGTTCACATGTTCTTAAAACTTTGACTAGTGGCTAATTTGCTTGAAGTTGAGTCTTGTGATTTGTTCATAATTATTCATTAACAATTATTATTATTATCAAAAAAGCTTTTCAACTAATTAGTCACTAAAGGACACTCTAAACCAAAGGAGATTCCGACATTAAGAGAAGTCTTACAAATTGAAAATTGCTTTCTACAACTGTTGTACTGGACGGCATCTAATCGGCTGTTGCTTAACTCTAATAAGACGGAAGCATTGTGGCTCGGATCCCACCATGGGCTAGGATTGGTGCCGACACTTCCTTTGCTCTTTGCTGGAGCTGCCATCCATCTTTCAGTAACTGTCAGGAATCTCGGGGTCTTCTTTGATCCATCCCTGTCTATGGCGACTCACATAAACAGAACTTCGCTGGGTGCAACGCAGCCCTCCGCACTCTTAGGGAGGTCAGACCTTTTGTCTCTAAAGAAGTACTCACAACTCTAGTAATTCAGTTGGTCCTCACCAGAATGGACTATTGCTACTCTTTACTTAGTAACGTTAGCTAAAAAACACTTGACACCTTACAAAAAGTAACGAATGCCTCAGCAAGACTCATATTTTCTTCACGGCGAACGGATCATATAACTCCCCTGCTAGTCAGTCTGCGCTGGCTCAAAATACCTCAAAGAATCACTCTAAAGATAGCTAGCTTGGTCTTCAATGCAATGATGTATGGTTCACCAAAGTACATTAGTGCCTTCCTGACCAGCACAAAAACAGTGACAAGACGATCCTTCCTTTGATCAGCTGACCAACTCACCCTCATCACCCCAAGATCACGCCTCACTTGCGCACGTCTGGAATTCCGCTCTCATATGATGGCATATCTCTTCAAACTAGCTTTTAATATAACTTAAATAAAATCGAATTGTTTTTATGTAGTAACTTTTTATTTATCTACTATTTATTTACTCTTTACTTAGTAACGTTAGCTAAAAAACACTTGACACCTTACAAAAAGTAATGAATGCCTCAGCAAGACTCATATTTTCTTCACGGCGAACGGATCATATAACTCCCCTGCTAGTCAGTCTGCGCTGGCTCAAAATACCTCAAAGAATCACTCTAAAGATAGCTAGCTTGGTCTTCAATGCAATGATGTATGGTTCACCAAAGTACATTAGTGCCTTCCTGACCAGCACAAAAACAGTGACAAGACGATCCTTCCTTTGATCAGCTGACCAACTCACCCTCATCACCCCAAGATCACGCCTCACTTGCGCACGTCTGGAATTCCGCTCTCATATGATGGCATATCTCTTCAAACTAGCTTTTAATATAACTTAAATAAAATCGAATTGTTTTTATGTAGTAACTTTTTATTTATCTACTATTTATTTAAATATTCTCCTTTGCTTTTACTTTCCATTCGCATTTTGTGTGTGTGCTCATTCTCGTTGACTGTGTTTTGAACGGAAGCCTCAGTGCTACTCATAATCTTTCCTTAAGATTTTTTTACTTCACTATAAAAATTGGAAGTGAATAAAGAATAAAGTCAACATAAAACATTTACAAACAATAATAAGCTAGAGTTTTCCAAAAAAGAACGTCTTCAACTTTTGGCGGAAGACAAGGAGGCTATGATTAGGATCATGAAGGTTGACAGGGAGATAGTTCTATGCCGTTGGGGCAGACATAACGAGGGCTTGTGGACCAATCGTTTCTGTTTGTGTTCTGGGCCCATGTAGAATACCTGACAGTGCAGAATAGAGGTGCAAGCGCTCATGAATGGCGCTCACAGGTGTAATGAGAGAAGCCTGATAAAACCGAAGTAAAATAGTAAGGTAAAATTATTTTATCATAACCTTAAAGGCCCCTTACAAATTGAGTCCTTGTAAATCTTGCTGCCCTTTGACCAGGGATTCAAGGTATGGTAACTAAGTGGCATGTTGTTTTAAAATGTTCTGATAGGCTGGAGTAAGGTTGTTACAGTTACTGAATCTGAAAACTGAAACATTCAGTTAATTTAATCTTTTTAGATTCAGTTACTTTAACTGAAATTTGATCTTTTTGAAAAACTAAAACTGAATCTATTGAAAAAACTGATACCAAAGTTATAGATTTTTCTTTCTTTTTGTATCATGTTAGTGTTGTGTTGCCTGAGTTGTTTTTAAGAGATTTTAGAGTTCTTAGTAGTTCCAAAATTGAAGATTCTTATTTTAGTAACAATATTGTCATCAACAAATCTACGAAGAAGTATCGTTTTTTCAACAAAATGAATCGGAATCAGCATTATGACCTCAGACAAAGAAAGCTAGATTCTCCAAAACAATACCTATTACGAACCCGTAGATTATTTAGAAAGAATCAAGGAAATCGATAATACAAATTAAGTCTACGAAACGGTTTTTTTTGGATTTAAAAACCCAGGTATCAATTGAAAACTGTTTTCATCTAAAGGAATGCAAAAATGGCATAAAAAAGGCTCAAATGTGTATAACAAGGTCGTTCATGCTATTGCCTCAGCATTAGCTGCAAACACTTTGTCGTATCTTAGGATCAAAGATCCTTCCATTAAGAATATGTTTGCAGTTACGTCGGAGGGTATTAGCAGATATCGACATAATTTGGGTGATGACAAGCTGGAAGTTGAAGTTTTCCATAAATTCAACAACAAATTATTGAGTTGAATAAATTTGCTAAACATGTTTTTGTTGCAAAGTGTTTTTTTTATTGTCAATTTCTTCTTGGTAGTTTACCTAAAATTAAAAAAAAAAACTGAATCAAATTGTAACTGAAACTGAAAATGAATCTTTGAAGATTCAGTTAACTGTAACTGAAATTGAATCTTTAATAAGTTTCAGTTACTGAAACTGAATTTTTTTAAAAACATAACCCTAGGTTGGAGCCTGGTGTGCTGTGTGTCCTTTTGCAAGCTAAAAACACTGCAAAAACTGTCAGTGACAGCACTTCAAGGTCACTGACTCAAACTCAACAACAGAAGACCACAAATGGTTAGGAAGTTTATAAAAATATCAATAACAAATATTAGATATATTAATAATAAAGATATATCGAATAATCCTCAACTGTCTGAAACACGCTACCTAATTACAATCGACTCTCTCTTCTCCGAAGTTCTCTCGACTGCCTGCATACACGCATTATCCATGATCGCTAGCTAGCTGCACGCTTTATATATAACCCAAAACGGGCCACGCGATAATGCTCTTCTTCATCTACAAACGAAGCAGTATGCACTCCAGCAAGTGCCGGATTAACCATGGCACAGGTGGCGCACCTGCGCCAGGTCCTCCTAGCTTGGGGGGGCCTCAAAATTTTAAAATAAAAAAATTATTTTGCAAGCGTAATATTAAAAAAAACTACATTGTGAACAATAATATCTGAGTTCTTGAGTTAAAGTGTGTCACAACTATGTCTATTGTTTTTTGGAAGGAAAAATGAAAAGAGGGTTTCTAAAAATTTTTTGAAAAGTGCCTCCGATTACTACTACCCCCCCCCCCCAGTCATCAGGTTTTTTGGAAGCAAGAGCCCAAAGAGGTTATGTAGGGCGCTGAAGACCCTAGCCCTAGCTACGCCTCTGTGGAGGAGCCTCATTTTTCTCAGTGCACCAGGGCCTTTATAAGTGGTAATTGGTAATCCAGCCCTGACTCCAGCAACACACACGCCAGGCAATATATGCACATAGAGACACATACATGGGCGCCCGCAGAGGGGCAAGAGGGGGCACTTGCCCCCTTGGATTCTTGGATTGATTGATTAATTAAAAAAATTTTTTTAGACAAAAATAAACAAAAAATTTGTAGTTAAAACATTTATAGTTAATTGTAACAACTGTGACTCCTTCCTTTGTCATATCGATATCATCATCATGATTATATTTGGGGATGCATCCCCGATGCTCTAATTTTGCTTGATTTCTTTTTTTTCCAATTTTTAAAGTGCTTTAAAATCAGACAAAAGATTATAAAAAGCACTACAATACCAAGTCAGCAAGCAAAAACAGTCACACAAATGAAAAATGTTTAAATTGTCATATTAAAGGATAGGTGAGTGAGGTGAGTTCTCAAGGATGTAGAAAAGTTGTTGTAGGTCGAATGTTCTCTGACTCCCGGTGGAAGAGTGTTCCAAATGACTCACTCGTGCTTAAAGAGAATGTAAATCTGCCTCACTTGTGCCGTCAGTTGGGGTCGCATGGTGAAAGCATGCCACCCAGTCGACGGACCCCGATTAAGCTGATAAGAACAGATACTACACTTTGATCTTAGCCAAGTAATTTTTTGCATTTAATTTTGAGACTAGCACGAAAGAAAAAATGTAAAATTATATGGATATACGTTGATGCCTTGCCCATACTCGACCCATACCCCTTCGTAGTCTACCCTAACCGACCCGTACCCCAAAAAAACGGGTCAGGTATGGGTATGCCCTAGTGCTTACGTAAAAAATATTGTTTCAAAAATTTCTAACCATTAAATTGAATTTTTTTATTAAAAAATTGGCAGCTGATCTTTGTTGTAAGTGGCACTAAAAATTACTGTAAAATAATTAAATAAATAAATAGATTCCAAAAGTGTTATGGAGTGAGGTAGGAGGTTTGGAGCATGCAAAGAATGAGATTCTTGACACTATTCAACTTCCACTCAAGAATCCTAATTTGTCTCAAACAGGAATTCAAAGGTCAGGTGTGTAGATCTTTCATGTTGCTTATTATTTTAAATATATTAAGTTTCATATTTTATTATTATTTTAAAAATTTGAAAGTTATGTGTGTCAACCATCTGCCATTTGGTGCCTTTTTACACTTATGTCATATCACATTGCACATCCATGATCATGATTTAGATGTTTAGTTGGTTGGTTTTATTCAACCCGTTTTAGACCATCATTTGTTGTTCGAACACTCTTTTTCATGGCTTTTCATAAGTTTAGGCTATGAGTTTTTTTGTGTTTAAAAGTTTTGTTTATGTTTTAGAAAGCTTCAATTTAACATTTAAATTTTTTTAAATATTTTTATATTCGTGATAAGTAGTTTAATGTGCTACGGAATGTGACCATTTTCCAGGTTTTATACTGACAGTCATTCAAAAATTTATTGTGCTAATTTCACACAATATATCATAACCAAAGTTTGAAAGTTGAAAATGGCATGCACTCAAATGTAAACAGCCACGTTAATGTTCCATGTTGCCGGTTCAGCTAAGTTTATATATATATATATATATATATATATATATATATATATATATATATATATATATATATATATATATATATATATATATATATATATATAGATATATATATATATATATATATATATGTATATATATATACGAGGGTGGTCCGATAAGTACTTAGCCTACAAAAGAAAAAACAAAATTTTTTGAAAAGTGACGATTTATTTCTCAACGTAATCTTCTTTTAGCTCAATACACTTGACCGAGCGTTGATCGACTTCTTTAACCCATCTGAAAAATACGTATTCTTGAGGTCCTCAAAGTAGGCCTGCCTCCATGGTGGCGATGACCTTCTCATTCAACTCAAATTTCTGCCCGACAAGTGACTTTTTTAAATTTGGAAACAAAAAGAAGTCGCACAGGGCCAAATCTGGAGAATATGGTGGATGGGGCAGCAGTTCGTAGCCCAATTTGACCAATATGGCGGAGGTGTGAGCGGTGCGCTTTCATGGTGGAAAAGCACTTTTTTTTACCAAATGGAGTCATTTTTTCTGCAATTCGGCGTATAATCGGCCCAATAATTTGGCATAGTACAGCCCTTTGATCGTTTTCATATTCTCCAGGTAGTTGATGTAGATCACACCTTATGAATACCAGAAAACGGTGGCCATCATCTTTTCGGCCGATAGGACCGTCTTGGCCTTCATCAAAGCACGTTCGCTGGGTGAAGCCCACTGTTTTGACTGTTCCTTGGTCTCTGGTGTGTACCAGTGGATCCATGTTTTGTTGACGGTCACGAAACGACGCAGAAACTCTTTCAGATTGCTCTTAAACAGTGTCAAAAACTGCTCTGAAGTGGTTTCACAGTTCCTCTTGTCCGGAGTGAGCAAACGCGGTACCCATCGCGCAGACAGCTTTCTCATGCTCAAAATTTCGTACAGGATATAACCCACTAGGTCTTTTAAGGTGCCTACTGTCTCAGCTATCTCGCACACCTTCAATTGGCAGTCTGCCAATACGAGATCGTGGATTTTTGAAGCGTTATCCTCAGTTGTAGCCGTTTTTGGGGGACCTGGGCGTGGCTCATCAAAAACCGATACACAACCACGTTGAAACTCGTTAAACCAATTTTTGTTGGTGGCCATTAAAGGAGAAGAGTCACCGTACACAGCATCCAAGCGTTCTTTAATTTCGCTGCGCGATTTCCCTTCCAAAAACAAGAATCAAATCACTGACCGATATTGCTCTTTATCCATTTTTTAAAAATCGGCAGACACGCCCCCTTCCACACGCGATCAAAAAAAAACTACGAGATCGATTTGGCTGAATTTTTGACAGCAGCCCTCTCTACCAGAATACGCAATAGTAAATTTTTCTTGCGATTATTGCGCCATCGGGCGTTGAGGCTAAGTACTTGTCGGACCACCCTCGTATATATAGTAGGGATGTCACAGGTGGCTTTCTCGAACATGGAGCTGAAGTTTGCTTGAGTTGGTATTCAGCACATTTTTCCTGAGTGTGCACCCAAAGCGGATTGAACCCATCGTCTTTATGTAGAGTCAAGAATCTTCATAATTATAATTTCTTTAACAACAACTCATGTTCCAGCCTCTGTTTGTGATTTTTTGCAGCATGAAGCTCAGTTCATCCAGGCCCGCATCTGCGAGGGGCAAGGGGGCCTAAAGTAAAAAACCATAACATTGTAAAGTGGTGGGGACAAATACATTGTTGTCCCCCACCTCAAAAATAGTGGGGGGACATGCCTCCCTGTCCCGCCCTATTGCGACACCTATGCTGCTCACATATTTTTTTTAGCGTGATTGCTTTACGTTCATAAGACATGTTTAAAAAATACAAATGTCTTTGTGTTAGCACATATTTATGAAGCATGTTAATAATTTCAGCAAATCATAGACTTGTTAAGTTTAATATAACTGATAAACTTTATTTTAAAATGTAAACAAATTTATTTTTTGTTCATTACTTTTTTTTATTTTTTTAGAGCAGTTTAGTTAATTGCCTCTGGAGTTATTTTTTGATACAAACTTATTGCAAAAAACCTGAACTCTCCAAGGTGATAGTTTTCGAGTTTATTTTCCTAACCAGCCAGCTTAGTTATCGAGTTTATTTTCCTAACCAGCCTGCTTCCAGCCAAAGTTTCCAAAAATGCATCAAAACTTTTGAGATTAAATAAAACATGAGCTTGCAGTTTTTTCTGTTCTAAGCACTAAACACGTGGTAACAGCTAACAACGCTATGCTGGCTAAGAGATGCAAGAAAGCGTCAATAACTCAGTCTGGGAATTAGGTCACCAGACGATTGATTACTTGAGTGTCACTTTATTTTTTCCCACGGGTCGAAATAAACCTTTATTATGCCGATTATGCTTTGTAAAGGTACGCTATAGCCAAATGTATGTTCTATCCAAATATGTTATAGCCGGGGTAAAGAAACGTGGGAAAGACGAGGCAAATGCTCGGAACCAAAATTTCAGTACTTTATATCCAATTGTATGTTATATCCAAGGTACATTATAGCGAGATTATACTGTGTGTATGTATATGTATGTATGTATGTATGTATGTATATATATATAAAAAAATGTTTTTGCGTTTTTATATTTGGTAGTATTTTTATTATTTTTAATGGCTACACTGTTAGTTTTTTCTTCTTAACACAGTCTAGCAAGCGTTGCACATTGTGTAGCAAGTGTTTTGTGATCGGTTAAGTGGTTTAATAATGACAAAAGATATTATATATAAAATTTCATCTTGTTTCAATTAATCGGTTCGATACTGTATATATATATATATATATATATATATATATATATATATATATATATATATATATATATATATATATATATATATATATATATATATATATATATTTACAGTAAATTGGCTCAATATTTTCAGATAAACATGCTCTATTGAAATACGCACGCCATTTAACAGAAACTAACTTTTTAGTAGTCTGTTTACACTTTTTTTAAATGTTTAAAACATTACTACAAAATCTAAAACTGTAAGCTTTATTATAAACCAACTGGCCAGTTTCGGCCTTGACAGCCATCTTCAGGGTTGTTTACAAAGCAATTTCTAGGCTTACCAAACATAATAAAGACAGTTCCAAATCTGAACAATAAATAATTTAAAATTGAGACAAAATAAGTTAAAACCAGATTAATAAATCTCAGCAAACATTCTAGTTAATCAAAAAATAATTATCATGATTTATCGTGTTTCCATCTGAGTGCAGCAAAATCTGACAAAAGTCCAACATCATAGAAAACCCATACTAATATTATACACAATATTAAATTAAAAGTTTTCATCTTCGTTTGTCTTTCCGTCTAACAATTATATTTTGATTATCATCCAGATGACTAAACACATTTGGGATCTGAATGTCTTCCGAAAAAACTGAAGAACTTTCACCAATCACTACCGCATTCTGCAATGATCCCTCCTTTATGATTTTTGATGAAACGCCTGTCGCCGTCAAATTTTGTACCAAACCATTCTTTACAAACCCTGAAGAACCATCAGTCACCACCACATCATCCACCAAGCCTTCCTCCACGGTTTCTGACCAACCATCTGTTACCGCCACATTCTGCATCAAATTATCCTTCAAAATATCTGAGGAAACATTTGTCACCATCACATTGAGTTGATTCTTTGGTTGTGCAACTTTCTTCTGACATTACATCTGTCCAATGTTTTTCTAATGGTGATAGCAAAGGCACCTCTAATACGGACTGTGTGTTATCAGACATGAAAGCTTGTGATGGTATGGTAAATGTTTGTTCTTCAAAGATCGAAGAAGAAGATTTAGTGAAAATTGTGGTGAAAACTGGTAGTTTCTTAAAGCATTTTGAAGAGAAATTACTAAAAAAAGATGGCGGTCACTGATGGTACTTTGGAGATTGTGAAAGAGGTTTTGATGGCTCCACACAAACTGATAGATCAATGAAAACTGCGAAAGAAGAAATGATCTGTGATGGTGACAAATGTAAAGTTTTAAACATTTAAAAAAAGTGTAAACAGACTACTAAAAAGTTAGTTTTGGTTAAATGACGTGCATATTTCAATAGAACATGTTTATCTGAATATATATATATATATATATATATATATATATATATATATATATATATATATATATATATATATATATTTATATTAGAGTCCGACCGTGTTATATATATATATATATATATATGTATGTATGTATGTGTTTGTATGTATATATATATATGTATATATATATATGTGATATATATATATATGTATATATATATGTATGTGTATATAAATTAATATCAATAACCTATTTCCCTGAAGGGAAGGTCCCGGGTACAAAGGATATAAATTAGTTAATGTTTTACTTGCTAGATATAAGAATTCTAAATCCAGTTACATTCTGTAAATCAATACTTGATTTCTAAACAAATAAACATCACAACAATTGGCGACGAAGGATAGGAATAAAATCACGCAATGGCAGATATTCAAAAGATATTTGAACTTTTTCAGATGCAGATGGAAAAAAGCGAAGAGAGACACAGGATGCAGATGGAAAAGAGCGAAGAAAGATTCCTAAAGCTAATGAAAGAAAATTCAGAAAAAGAAAAGAAACTGTTAGAATTTATAGAGTCCCAAAAAGAAAAAAAGACAGAGTCAAAAGAAACACTTTTTGATCGACTACGTCAGAGAGTGGAAAAGTTTTTCTACGAACCAGAGGAAGGACGATTTTTCAGTCTGTGGCTCAGACGTTTTGAAGACACTGTCAAAGGTCACGAAAGACATCTTCCAGAAGAGTCAAAGACTGAACTTCTTCGAACTCTATTGGACAACCACACTTATGCAGTTTTTTCTACCAGAATTTCTCCACGGCTTCCCAGCGACATTGGTTGGGAAGAAACCATCACAACCCTTGAACAACTATTTGGCCCTAAGAAAAGTCTCTTTCGACGAAGGTTTGACTTTAGTCGAATAATTTGTACATCAGGGAGTGATTTTAACACTTATGGAAATAAGATCATTGCTGCTGCGGAGGCAGCAGAGCTTCGAGGAATGTCAGACGAGACACATAAGTGTGTCCAATATGTAGCAGGACTTCAGGCACAAGAACATGTCGAGATACGTTCCAGGCTGTTACGCATGTTGGATAGCGAAAATAGCGAAAAACCTATTACAGTCATTGAATTAATAGCAGAGTCTGAACGACTTAAGACTACACTGGATGATACTAAAACAATCGAAAGACCGGATGTAGAAATTCAGGCCATTAACAGATACAGCTCACCTCACCGAAAGCCATTGTCACCACGACATCAAGCAGAGCCAAAAACACCATGTCCCATTTGTGGCGGACCACATTGGAAACGAGAGTGTCCTAACGTTAGACCGACGAGTTCTCCAGATTTTCGCAAATCACGAAAATTTGTATCACGGGATCATCCAAACTGGAGACAAAATTCTTTTACACACAGAGAAAAGAGTGCTTCAAGACAAGACCGATTTATTAACCGAGTAGACAACGGAAATGAAATCAAACAGTACATTGAAGTCATCATCAACGATAGACCGATTCAACTTCGGTTAGATACAGGAGCCGAAGTGACTCTCATCTCTCGTCCAACATGGATAGCCATCGGTCGCCCCAATCTTACCACAGCGACGGCAAATTTAAGCGCAGCAAATGGTCAACCCGTGAAGACCGAAGGAATGTTTGAGACAAAATTTACCGTTGCAAATAAATCAGGTCAAAAGTACCATGGTCGGGGTACTGTTTACGTCACAGATTCAAACGACCTCATGGGAATGCCATGGATAAAACAACTTCCTGACTTTAAAGAACTGTTAGAAAACTATTCTGTCATGGAAATACGGAGCTTCAACACAGACGCGGAACGCACAGCCATTACAAACAAATTAAAACACAAATACGCTGATGTGTTCCGACAGGAACTAGGACTGTGCACAAAAGTTTCAGCTTCCTTACAGCTTAAACCCGGCGCACAACCCATATTTAGAAAGAAACGCCCTGTTCCTCATGCCGCTTTAGAACAATTGGATAGCGAAATTAACCGGTTACTAAAAGAAGGAATAATCTCTCCCGTGGATCACTCTCAGTGGGCAGCACCCATAGTTGCTGTCCGTAAAGCAAACGGCTCCATCCGACTTTGTGCAGATTTTTCAACGGGCTTAAATGACTCACTGATGCTCCATAGACACCCATTACCTACCATGGATGACGTTTTCACAAAATTAAATGGAGGGACAGTTTTCTCCCAAATAGATTTTGCAGAAGCATACCATCAAGTAGAAGTGACGGAAGAATGTAAAGAGCTCTTAACAATCAACACTCATAAAGGTTTGTTTCGTTATAACCGTCTACCATTTGGTGTGAAATCAGCACCAGGTATTTTTCAACAAATCATAGACACTATGATTACTGGTCTAGATGGCGTTGCCGCCTATTTAGATGATGTCATCGTCACGGGACGGACATTAGAAGAACACAACACGAACTTAGAGGCTCTATTTGACCGAATTTTAAATTATGGCTTCCGGATTAGAATTGAAAAATGCCACTTGTTAATGACGGAAATCACGTACTTGGGAAATGTAATATCAGCTGCAGGCCGTCGTCCCGACCCCAAAAAAATCGATGCAATAATTCATATGCCTCCACCCAAAGATGTTGGACAGGTCCGTACTTTTCTTGGGCTGATCAGCTATTACAGCTCATTTGTACCACGCATGAGAAATCTAAGAGCACCACTAGACGCCCTTTTAAAAAAAGACACTGTGTTCCAGTGGTCTGAAAGCTGTCAATGGGCATTTGACGAAACTAAAAAAATTTTATTATCCGACCTTCTGTTAACCCATTACAACCCCAACCAACCAATTGTAGTTGCAGCCGACGCATCAGAATACGGCATTGGAGCAGTGATATCACACAGATATAGTGATGGAACAGAAAAGGCAATTGCACACGCTAGTAGAGCTCTCACTCCAGCAGAAAAGAAATATGGGCAAATAGAAAAAGAAGGTCTAGCACTAGTTTTCGCGGTCAGAAAGTTTCACCGTTATATTTATGGACGCCACTTTACTCTATTAACAGACCATCAACCTCTGCTTGCCATTTTTGGCAATAAAAAAGGCATACCATCATATACAGCAAACAGACTCCAACGCTGGGCTCTAACACTGCTTGCTTATGATTTCAAAATTGAATACTGCAGAACCACGTCCTTTGGACAAGCTGACACACTTTCGCGCCTTATAGGTCCACATAAAACATCAGAAGAAGACACATTGATAGCAACTATCAATCAAGATATAAACTCCCTGTATATCAATGCCGTCAAACAACTTCCAGTCTCAAATAAAGAAATCTGTGACGCAACAAAAACAGACAATGAGTTAAATCCCCTTCTCCAATATGTCAAAACAGGAAAGTGGAACGAAAACAAAGCACTGAAAACCAGCAAACTTGAACTCTTAAAAAAAGAAATAACGATACATGAAGACTGTTTATTCTTTGGTTCTCGAATAATCATCCCTCAGGTTTTGCAAAAACGAGTACTTCAAATGCTTCACAAAGGCCACCCGGGTATTACTCGAATGAAGATAATTGCTCGAGAACACGTTTATTGGAGCGGCATTGATAAAGACATAGAAAACTGGACACGCAGCTGTTCTTCATGCCAACAAGCAGCTAAATCACCCATAAAACACACTTTATGTTCATGGCCAAAAGAAACCAAACCCTGGAGTCGAATTCACATCGATTATGCTGGACCGCTCCATGGAAAAATGTATCTCGTAGTAGTAGATGCGTTCTCAAAATGGCCAGAAATAATAGAGATGGCAAACAGTACCACATCCAGCACGATAAATGCACTCCAGCGGATCTTTGCACAATTTGGATTGCCTGAAACAATTGTCAGTGACAACGGCACACAATTCACCTCAACTGTTTTTCAGGAATACTGTGAAGAAAACGCGATCAAACACGTGAGATCACCACCATTTCACCCACAATCCAATGGCCAGGCCGAACGATTTGTAGACACTTTCAAAAGAGCTTTGATTAAATTAAGAAATGACGGAACTTACAAAGAATCTCTTCAAACATTTTTATTCAGCTACAGAACCACTCCCTGCGCTTCATCGCCGAACGGTCTCTCTCCAGCGGAAAATTTCCTAGGCAGACAATTACGTTCGGTATTAAGCGAATTACATCCGAAAAACATCAAACATTCAACACCTCGATCAAATGACATGGAGAAACAGTTCAACCGCCATCATGGGGCACGACCTCGACAGTTCCAAAACGGTGAATTAGTGTTCGTTCGCGATTATCGACCGGGACCTGTGACGTGGATACCAGGACAGATTGTCCGTAGAAGGGGAAGAGTTCTGTACGATACTATCGTAAAAGGAATGGTCTGGAAGCGCCACATCAACCAGTTACGCCCACGTCAAGAATCGAAGTTTACAACAACACTACTCGAAACATTTGACTTACCTTATCAGAATACAAGACAAGGAGAAAATGCCACAACTGCCGAACCTGGTCAAACAATGGAAAAGAACATTAACACAAAGAGAGGCATTCTGAAAGGTCAGGATTCAGACCGTTTTAAAAAATCTGTTCGTTTTCAGCTAGGCACCGAACACCAGCCAGAACAGCCTACACAGGACTTTGCAGCAACGCCATTCCCTTCTACTGAAAACTCAGAATCAGTAATACCACGTTCACCGTCATCATTACAACTGAGGCGATCTGATAGACAACGACACGCTCCATCTCGACTTGTAATAAATCACCAAAGCAAGTCATACACCAGCGGTGTCTAGCTTAGGAGGGAGGTGTTATATATATATATATATATATATGTATGTATGTATGTGTTTGTATGTATATATATATATGTATATATATATATGTGATATATATATATATGTATATATATATGTATGTGTATATAAATTAATATCAATAACCTATTTCCCTGAAGGGAAGGTCCCGGGTACAAAGGATATAAATTAGTTAATGTTTTACTTGCTAGATATAAGAATTCTAAATCCAGTTACATTCTGTAAATCAATACTTGATTTCTAAACAAATAAACATCACAACAGACCGAAACTGGTTTTATGACTGAAACCGAATATTCGGTCATGGCTTCAGTTTCAGCCGAAACTCACGTGGTCAAGTATAAAATTCCTTAAAATACTGAAATTTGGTGCATTTTACTTCGTTTATTATTAAGACATAAAATAAAGTAAATCAAAAGTTTATATGACAATAAAACCAACAATAACAGAATACCGAACCGATCGAGAAACAAAGAGAGTTTTATAATATGTGCGCACGCTCCACGTACAGCTAGCCTGAACGGACTCAGCCAATGAGAGAGAGGTGCGCCCAAACACAATGAAAATTATTATTATTTAGCTAGGGATGCGCTGTGTGCAACAACGTAATTTAACAAATTAAACACTTCACGGTTTATAGTGCTATTGTGCTTGCATCCAAATACTTTATACTTTATAATAGAATAGTATTATGGTTTATTTATGGAGTCTAGATACATCACCTTCTGTCATCATTTTCGCTTTGCAGTTAAAAACTTGATACTTGCTACAGCGCCACTCCATCTGTCCTTTAGAATTTTCACGAATTCTCAAATATTCATAATTTAAATAAATAAGTGTCTTCCTACCGCACTTTGTAATTCCATACATGCCTGTTACCATCACTATTTTTTTTAGATTATTGATAAGTTTAAAATTTATTACAGACTTTAAAATAATTAATCATGTATATATTTTTATCAAAGATAAAGAACTGTCTTTTAAAAATACATCAAAAAATTTTCCACTAAAAATATCTAGGATATATATTGATAAAGGCTGTTAGAGGAAAGGTGGCTTCAAAATTAAATATTTGATGAATAGTCCTCTTGATGAATAGACATTAGATGAACAGTCCTTATGATGAACTGTCCTCTTGATGAATAGTCCTTTGATGAATAGTCTTTTGATGAATAGTCTCTTAGTCCTTGATGAATCATTGTGATGTTAACGTTATTAACCAAATGTTAAAAAGACATCACCTGGTCACTACCATTAAGCAAATTAACTGACAACACATCTTCAGCATCCACATATAATCACCATCATAAGGGCCGGGTTTACAGGCAGGCCGACTAGGCCATGGCCTAGGGGCCCCGCTAAATAAGGGGCCCCAAAAACATTTTGAGTAGTGTGAAATTTTTTTTTAATATCAATCGATTTGCAATAAAATTATTTCATAGTGATTTTAATATTTGTATTGATAAAAATTTCATCTTAAAATAAAAAAATATTAAGTTAATTTCTCGGAAATGCAAAAATTCTCATTAGAAAGTGCAAAATAACAAAAAACATTTCTGTACTTTTGTTTTTTTTAATCACTTCCGTTTCTGTCACTTTTGTTTAAACCTTTTCTTGTAGTTGTCTATCACTGAAATCAGTGCTCGTCAACGGCAAAAATTAAATTAGTTCTTTTTCCGAAAATTTTTTTAAATTTCAAACAGAAATGGGAAGAAGCTCCTTAAGAACTTATGAAAGTGGAGCTGCAAAAAGAAAGAAAGAAAAAATGCAGAAATAGAAAAAAAACATTAAGAAACTTCGAAATCTCGATAGTTTTCTGTTGAAAACAGAATCTCATGCCAATTCATCAACTTCAGCTAATTTTACAAGCTTTTTCATAAGTGAAGAAGCTAATTTATCGGGTGTTTCAGAGGACTCAATCGAGGTGATTCAAACTTTAAACGAACAATCAGAACTCGATGAAGAGACGGATATTTATTTGTTTAACCAAAAAGAGGGTCACAAATGACCATTAACACAAATTGGTGATCAGCATTAGCTAGGAATGGCACAATGATTTAACCACCATGCATAGATGAAATATATATAATTCAATTAAATTATCAGAAACTTCTTCAAATCGGCATCAGAAACGCAGGACTTAAAACAATATGTGGAGCTAAGGAGCTCCAAGGTTTCACAACCGCCTGGTGAAGAAATGGAGCCTGTGAGTGGTGGAGCATTTTTTGTGGCGTAGACGAAGGGTGGACCACGAGTGTGAGACAGCAGGAAATTAGGGAATCCAGGGATGATGCAGTGAGTGAAACTATATAGTATTTTGTGACAAAGGCATAAATCGTGGATAAGTCGTCGATGTTCCAGTGTCTTTAAACCAAGTTTCTGAAGTCTTATCATATAAGGTAGAGTTCGTAATCCTGGTATGGCCCTTGTGAAAAATCTTTGAACTCGCTCAATCTTTGTTATAAACTGCTTGTTATGTGGGCTCCAGACCGGAGAACAATATTCAAGAATTGGACGAACATATATGCAATACACTTTGGTCAATATTTGCTTGTGCCTTGAACGAAAGCATTTGAGGATTAGGCGTGTTCTAACAAAGGCCTTGTGAATGATTTGGTTGATATGGGCTTTGAAGTTGAGTTCACTGTCAACGATGACACCTAGGTCGCGTACATTGTCTGTGGAGGATATGGGTCGTGAGCAGATTGAGTATTTGTTGGGCATAATGCTGGTCCTCGTTGTTTTGATGGAAGCTTGGAGGCATTTGTCTGGGGCCAACTGTAATTGCCATTTTTTGCTCCATAACACTAATTTGTCAATAGCAGTTTGAAGGGAAGAGCTGTGAGAGGATGATGATGATGATGAGTAAAGCTTGATATCGTCTGCAAATGGTTTGTATTTTACAGAGTTGTCTGTAAATGCGTCTACAACATCGTTTATGTAAACACGGAAAAACGTAGGCCCAAGCACACTCCTTTGGAGTACACCAATTGTCACATCTCTACTGTGGGATAATTGGCCATTCACCTTGACAGCCTGAACCCAGTTCGCCAAAAACTTCATTATCCACAAGAACAGGTTGCCTGAAATTCCGTAAGCTTGAAGTTTTGTCAGTAATTTAGGGTGGGGCACAGAATCAAAAGCTTTTTTGAAGTCGAAGTTTATAATATCAGTACCCTGATGGTTTTGTTTTGAAATTGACCAGTCATTGGTACACTCAATCAGATTTGAACATGTAGACCTTGAATTCAGAAAATGTGTTGACTAGGAGACATGAGGTTGTTTGTCTGAAGGTAATTGAGGATGTCTTTATTGATTATCTGCTCCATTGCACGACAGCAAGAAGATGCTAGCGATATTGGTCTGTTATTCCCTGGATCGGATGTAGAACTTTTTTTGGGAATTGGAGCAATATAAGCTGATCTCCAATCAAGGGGTATTTCATGCGTATTGAAATAGAAGTTGAAAATATGGCAGAGTGGTACGGAAAGTCCAGCAGCACAATTTCTGAGTAGGCTATTTGAAATACCATCAGGTCCAGATGATGAAGAAGGTTTGAGATTTCGAAGTGTCTGATAAATACGATCAGGAGTAAAAATGATTTTTTCAAGTTTGCTGTTGGTTCGAGCAGGCAAGATACAATTTGAGCCGTCATCGACCGTAAATACACTGCAAAAATAATTGTTGAAAATGTTAGCAATCTCATTTGGATCAGAGGTGAATGTTCCATCCTGACTTTTAATCTCCTGTATTGGATTATGTGTCGATAACTTTCTATTGACAAATCGATAGAAACGACCAGTATCCCCAGCTGAGACAAGTAAACATTCCTGTGATTTATGGTAGTCTTTTATACTCCTCCTGAGGTCTCTTGAAAATTGCCTGTAGATATTTTTGCTTTCGATCCTCCCATTTGAACGCCATTCATGGAAGGCCTGCAGCTTAAGTTTCTGAGCCTGAACGATGAATGTAGGGTATGATGACTTTTTTACTTTTGTGGTTTTGATAGGTCGGTCTTGTCCTGGAGCAACACTCTGGATAGCATTGGTAACAATGTTGAGAAAATGTTTCCAGGAGTCATCAACCGAGAAGCAGTATTGAAACACGTCATCCCATCTGATTTCACAAAAATAGTTAATTAGGAGGATTTGGTTAGATGTTGATAATTTTGGCCGTGGAGCATAGTTGGATGTCTTGGAAGGTTGGGTTTGAACACTAGAGTGTTATGGTCGCTTTGAGCAATTGGGGGCATCATTTGAATCTGTGATATAAAGCAAGCATCGTTCGAGAGAAGCAGATCAAGTATATTTGATTGACGAGTTGGAGATTCAACATATTGATGTAGTTCCATTTCATCTATAAAACTAGTAAATAAATCATAAACCTTGTTATTGGGATGAGAATAGTTTTTCCAGTTCATTTCAGGAAGATTGAAGTCACCCATAATACATACTAACTTTGTATCATTGCATAAGTGAGTGAGACATTGGATGCTCTTGAGAGTGTAATCCACAGATTCATAATTAAATCCTCCTGGTCTCTCGTTTGTATATGTATATACACTAGGTAAATTTAAAATCAATTCAGGAATTTGAAATCATAAGCCAGTACCCGAACCCGGTTTTTGGAAAACTACAAACCCGAACCCGAAAACCTGAGTTTCACAAACCCGAAAACTCGCGTTTTGCAAACCCGAAAACTCCAAAAAGTACTACCCGTGACATCCCTAGTAGTAAATTATAACTCTGCATATTGAGCTATCAGTGTAAACGTCGACACAAACAATTTCTATATGGTTATATTCAGGGGAATTGAGACCTGTCTAACTTTAACTCTTTTCTTAGCAATCAGAGCCATACCACCACCACGAGATCCCCTGTCATAACAACAAGCTTGGTATTCTTTAGGAAGAAATAGGCCGTCCGGTTCGTTATTCAACCAAGTTTCGGTTAAAGCACAAATCTCTAAATCATGAGTTTCTAAAAATAAAACAAATTCTTCTCGTTTATTTACAATACTTCTGATGTTCGTAAGTGCCCAGACCCTCGGTTCATACCCGAAAGGGCTGAATGTTGGATTGGACCAGAACTGAAGAAGGCTTCCCTGTTTCCTGGGCCATCTTAGATCTCTTTTCACATCTTCTCAGATAAGCAGCTTCGGCCTCTCTAGGAGTTAGATCATGATTTATAAAGACTTTCCTGATAGAAGGATCGGTCGACAGTCGGAGGACCCGAGACGAGGAAATTAGATCAGACACTGCTTCAGAATTTGTTAGAGTGACACAGAGTCTGGTATTTGCAGGTTCTTTTCCATGTTGGCGAACGTTGACGACAGCAGGTTTGATGGTGAGGTTTTGCTCAATGAAATCTTGAATGAGCCTATCATCATTAATTGAAGACTGAGGTTGTAAACTGGAGATTATGACGTTTTTGGAACGTTTGGTTTTCTCAAGTTTTTCTTTCTCAATATCCCACATGACATTTTTGATAGATGATAAATCCATGCTTGGAGGGCGGGCTGGAATAGCCCGCTCGAGCGCCTCAAGTCTGGTCATGATGACTTTCGTCATCTCGTTGAGGGTTTCAGACATGGTTTTGGTGATTTGAGAGACCAATATTTGCATCATATTTAAAAATGTCTCCATCATTTTACTCATGTGATCGTTCAGTTGCTTCATTAGTAAATTTGAGTTTTCGTTTGCTTGTTACATGACCGAACTTAAAATGAGTTCGAGAGAGTCCGCTGTAAGTGACTTTGCCATGCTTAGTAAACAATTATAAACGTAATGTCTAAAACTATAAAACAGATTAAACCACTATTTATCGAAGCAAAGTATTTAGAACAAGATTAATTGCAGTTTTAGCGTCAGAATTTTTATTTTTGAATTTAAAAGCTTAGCAATATTTTTTATTTTTCAAAATGGGGCCTCAAATTTTTTTTGGCCTAGGGCCCCCAAAATTGTAAATCCGGCCCTGACCATCATCATCATCATCTGCACTACTGCCATCATCATCAACACTAAGATGTACGTTGCTACATTTATTCTCGTCCCCAACACCGTCAGTATCACCACCAACAATGCAACCACCATTTTCCTCACCCCGAACATAACAATCAACACAACCACCATACCCACAATATTATGGGCCATAGAGTTTAATCGAGCATGTTTACGAGAAAATTTAGTACCGAAATACTGTCAAAACATATATATATATTATGGTTTTGTTACTGAGATCTCTCAAATATTTCGAGAATGATGGTCTATAACTTTTCCAAAAAAATTATCAAAGGAATACTCCTGTTTGGACCTCCTGGAACAGGAAAAACTCTTCTTGCAAAAGCCATTGCAACTGAATGCTCTCTCAATTTTATGAGGTTGGTGTAACATAACTTTTAGTTTTCATTTATTTAAATTTTTATGAAAAGAGCTTCTGTAAAATTACTTTTTCATCTCTAAGTGTGAAAGGGCCAGAGTTATTGAACATGTATGTTGGACAAAGTGAAGAAAATATTAGAGAAGGTAATTTTTTATGTCTGCACTCTTTTTAAAAGATTGCATGATTTAATTTGTGTACATTTATCCATAGTCTTTATAAAGGCAAGATCCTCTTCACCATGTGTTGTATTTTTTGATGAACTGGATTCTCTTGCACCCAACCGAGGCAGGTCAGGAGACTCAGGAGGGGTCATGGATAGGTCTGTTATTTGTATCGCTTATTTAAGATTAGTTTTGTTTTGTTTATAACAGTAAAAGTTCAAATTGGGTGTTTTCTTTTGAATTAAATTTTCATTAATTTGGATCTGACTTTTGAGATAGTAATGATGAATGATCATATGACATAGCACTTTTTAGGATAGAGTTTTACAGAGGTACTTGACCAGAAGCAGCTCCTACATTAGGGATTGCATTGCATTATATTGAATGTTTGACAATCTTTTTAGGGGTGGTGTAAGTTCGTCAATGGACCTCAAGGCCACCGAACAGGTGCATTTTTAGAGTCTTTCTGAAACCATCAATTGTGACTGCAGAGGTGACCTCTGGTGGGAGTTGATTCCGGATTCTAGGCTCGGCGAGCGCAAACAATCTATCTCCAGCACCTTTAAGTTGCCTGGCCAGAATGAAGAAGAGGATCTGAGTCGTTTTCGATTCAGCATATCATGGAATATTCGATGCAAGGTGGTACGGAGGAGCCATTTTTCGGTGACACTTAAAAACCAATAGAACCAATTTGAACTCGATCCTGTGTTCAATTCTTAGCCAGTCGAGATCCCTAATGATGGGAGTAATGTGATTGTGTTTTTACCTTTACGTGATGAGCTCAGCAGCTGCATTGATGATGGATTGTAGCCGACGAGTTAGAGTTTTGGGTAGCCCGACTAAAGCTGAGTTGCAATAGTCAAGCTTGTAGAGAACCAAAGAGGTAACAGGTTTTACGGTTGCAAACGCAGTAAGGTATGCTGCTTAGGCTCTGATCTGTCATAGCATCATGAAGCACACGTGTGCATAGTTAGGTCAGAGTCCAAAAAAACGCAGATGTCTCGAACTGAGGACGATGGCAAAATCTAATTGTCACCCAATTGGGCCAAGAGCCCATCCCTAAGGAACACTGCAAACTGACAGAATTCTCGAAGAGGAAGAAGAGTCACCAATTTTTATATGTCATTCTGGTCGTTCAGATAAGACCGCAGCCAGTTGAGTGCGGGTCCAGTAAAGCCAAAGGAAGACTGCAATCTCTCGCAAAGTATGTCATGTTCCACTGTGTCAAATGCTGAAGATAAATCAAGGAAAACGAGATATATGCTAGAAGTATTAGTGCTGAGCGTTTGAGTCGATTTGCTCTGTATGCAGGTATGCCTTTCTTGGGACTGAAAATTGATAAGAGTTGTTTGTGGTCAGTGAGAAGATTAAATGTTCGACCATAGATATATTTGTGGAACTTTCGTACAGCAAGTATGATTGCAAGCCCTTTCTTTTCAATTTGTCCATATTTTCGTTCGGCATCTGTTAGAGCTTGACTAACATGAGCAGCAGCTTTTTCTGAACCATCTTTGAATCTGTGAGAGATTACCGCTCCAATTCCGAAATTGGAAGCATCTGCCGCAACAACTATCTCTTGGTTAGGATCAAAATGAGTTAACAGTTGATCGGATGTGAGAAGGTCTTTGGTTTTGTCGAAAGCAGCCTGGCTCTCGGTAGTCGAGGTGAAGCTAGCATCTTTCTTGAGTAGAGCATCTAAGGGTGCTCGCAGCTGGCACATGTTAGGAATGAATGCCGAATAATAACTAATAAGTCCCAAAAGAGAACAAACCTGAGCAATGTCTTTCGGTGGTGGAATAGCCGTAATTGCTTCAATTTTTCTAGGGTCAGGCGACGGCCTAGAGATGACAAAACGTTATTTAAATAGGTTGTTCTTGGCGTTGCAAAATGACATTTTTCTAAACGTAAGCAAAATCCATAAAATGAAATTCTATTGAACAGAGCTTCAAGATTATTTCTGTGTTCATCTAAGGTGTTGCCAGTGACAATGGCATCATCGAGGTATGCTGCGACGCCGTTGAGTCCGGATATCATGGAATCTATGACTTGCTGGAAAATGCCGGGTGCAGACTTTACTCCAAATGGCAAGCGATTGTAATGGAACAATCCTCTGTGTGTGTTGATGGTCAAAAGTTCTTTTGACTTGTCTTCCATTTCGATCTGTAAGTAGGCAAAATCAAGTTGTGAAAAGATGTGCCTCCATTTAACTTTGCAAAAATATCCTCAGCTGTCAGGAGTGGATGTTGATGAAACATAAAAGCATCGTTGAGATCTGTGGAAAAGTCAGCGCATAGGCGTATTGAACCATTGGCTTTCTTGACTACGACTACTGTTGCAGCCCAGTCAGAATGGTCTACAGGTGAGATGATGTGTTGATGTAACAGCCTGTCAATTTTTGCATTTAATGATGGAAGAGGTCGTTTTTCTTAAATACAGGAGATGAGTCTGCTTTTAATTGAAGCCTGGCCTTGGTTTTTGTACAGCATCCAAGGTTTGACAAGAAAACATCTTTGTAAGTACTTTTCAAGTGGTTGACTAGGTTGTCGCGATAAGCATCAATATCGACTGTAGCTATTTCCTGTATCATAAACTTCTCCATGAGATGCTTAAACTCTTGAAGTTGTTTAATCCAAGGGAATCCCAGAAGGTCATTGAACTCTGTTATGTGACATACTCCATGACCCTGTTGGTTACCTCCAGTATTGTCAGTGATAGAAAATGCTGTTTCGAACCAGCCATCAATGTGGATTGGCTGACCGTTTGCAACTCGATAAATTTTTGTTGTTGCCTTGAGGTGTGGTTTTCCAATTGCTATCCACGTTGGACGGGAGATGAGGGTGATGTCGGCTCCGGTGTCTAACTGGAGTCGTACCGGATGGCCTTGGATGTTCGCCTCCAGATACCTTGGTGTCCCCCAGAAACATTTGCGACTGCTTTCTTTTGATGAAGAAGGCGGTATCTTCTTTTCTGCACAACGGGCACGGGCTTGGAGACTTGTCGATGTTTGACTGCATGGATTTCTGCGGATGGTACTCTCTGACCAGGTCGTTCAACGTTACATCATCTGCTTCATCCAGTTTTTGCAGCAATCTGACACGAAACTCCATGAGCTCTGGGGCTTGAAATGAAAAAACAAATGCGAGGCATTTATTTGTTTCCACGCTTACCCCTTTGAACTCTGCATCTTCACAGCATGCAATTAGTTTGTTGAAGAAAGAGTCTATGTCGTTAGGTGAGAAGATGAGTCGGAAACACTCGAATCTTCATCGGAAGAGGCTTTTTTTGGGACCGAAGAGAAGGCATAGGGTCTCGATCGCTGCTAGCCACGAGAGATCTACAGGCTTTCTTGGCATGATGTGTCATGCAAATGTAGCATATGTGTGACTGTCTAATAGAGAAACAAGCAAGTGTGTCTTGTTGTCTTCTGGTAGATTAGGATACTCGTTCAGAGCATCGTCGAATTGACGTGACCAGAATTCGAAATGACCTCCTTGTTCTGGGTCATGTGTATACTTGTCGAGACGTTGTTGAAGTCGGTCGACGACGATTTCATGTGTGTCGACGCGCGATGGCGAGGTAGCCAGTTTCTCTGTGACCTTCCTGAGGGTCTCCTGTTGCTTGCACATCTGCTGCATGAGTTGTGTGATTTGGTCTAAATTATCGAGCTAAATTCAGCAAGACCGTTGAAAAGGCAAACGTAAAGGAAATGTGGGAAGAGGAGTTGTGGCTGATGAGGAGCCAGCTGATATGGAATGAGTCACCATCAAGTTACTAAACAAACATAAAGCTGACATCTTTTGTCATCTCTTTGTAGACATCCTGATTACAATTCAGAATGGCAGGTGTTTCAAATTCTTGATCATTTACATTCAACTGCCTATACCCATGGCTTTTCTACCAAAATAGCTTATGGAGTTTCACCCTATACCACAGGTCCTCACCAGAATCATGGAGAAAACTATTGTTCACCTCTTCCTCTATCCAGCCTTTCTAGCTCTTTCCCCAATGTTAACTTTTTCTGAAAAATTCATCCTACCAGTTCTACAACTGCAGCAGCGATTTCTATGCTCCACATCATCACAAGCATTCTCTTTACCAATCCATCAGTTGTAGTCATATCCTTGAATTTCAGCAAAGCTTTTGATGCGGTGTGGAATTACAGTCTCTTGGAGAAGATATCTACAATTGGCTGGTTTACTTCTTCAGTGGGCACGTTCATTACAAAGTGTACTGCGGTCAAACCTCAATGCAGAAGTCTGCCTCAGCCAGTATGATCCATGGGTCAGTCCTCGGAAAAGCATCTTACGTCATCAATGATTTCGGTATGGTGGCTGTCGGCAATCAATTTAGTAAATTTGCTGACAACGCATACCTCATCATCCCTGAGATCAACCCTGGTTCACGGTACGCTGAAGTCCACAACATCGAAATGTAAGTGTGGATGAAAAACTTGACATTGAACAGACACAAAGAAATCATTCTTGTCGATACAAAAAGAAAGCAACCGGCTGCTCGACAATCGTCATGTGTCTCAAGGTCATCAGCGTCACCATAAATGGTAGGATGTCGGCTTCCGACCATGTATATGTAGTAATTGATTTCTCTCTAAACAGTGATTATTATTATTATTATTAAAGGTAAATTTATAATGCGCTTTTTTTAAAAAGTCACAAAAGCGCAAGTGATCAGTATTTATTGTATCAGGAGAGGAAATCAGCAACAATGTTATCACAGCCTTTCCTATATTTAAATTCAAGGTTATATTCTTGTAATGCTAATGCCCAACGGTTTGACTTGACACTCTTAGGTGCAGCATCTGTCAGATAAGTTAGAGGATTATGGTCCAAAAATATAGTGATAGGGGAAAATAGAATCCAAGAGCAAAATTTATTTAACGCCCAAATTACAGCATAGGCTTCTCTTTCTATGGTCGACCAACGGGATTGAGTCGGGGAGAGACCACGACTGGCAAAAGCAATCGGTTTTTTTTACCACTCTCGTCCCATTGGAAAAAGCAACACCCCACCGCAACAGCGCTTGCGTCGGTGGACAAACCGAATGCCTAGGTGTAATCAATAGTAGATAATGATGTAGCATTTATTAAAGTGTTTTTCATTTTATTGAGTGCAAGTTGATGTTTTTCTTCCCATGAAACTTTTATAGGAGAACCCTTCTTAATTAACTCGAGTAGGGTGTGAGTTGTCTCGGCTAAACCTGGTAGAAAATGTAGAAAATAACTGATAAAGCCAACAATTCGTTTTACATCCCTTTTATTCATTGGGGGTTTGATATCTCGGACTGTGGAAATTTTAACAGCGATACTCCCTGACCCTATAACATACCCTAAAAATGTGACTCACTTTTGTGCAAACCTACATTTGTCTAAATTAAATGTAAGACCTGAAGATTTAATGATTTCAAAGAATTTATGGAGGTGTGTTACATGTTCTTCCCAGCTGGACGAAAAGACTGCAACATCATCTACAAATGGTTCCAAACAACTTCTAATGGGTTGGAGGATTTGGGAAATAGCTCTCATAAAAGTATTTCCGTCTGACTTCAACCCGAATGGCATTCTAGTAAATTGGAATAGCCCTTCCTCACATGAAAACGCTGTGAGCCACTGTGATTTACTTCCGTAGGAATTTGCCAATACCCACTCTTGGCGTCAAAGCGAAGTAGCTCTCCCAACCTTTTGAAGAACATCAGCTATGTCGGTTACCGGAAAACAGTTACCCTTAGTATATTTATTTATATAATAATAATAATAATAATAAGTGTATTTATATAGCGCCAAGATTAGCTGAGGCGCTTTCGAAAGTCCCCGAAAATATTTTAAAATAATAAGTTTTTAATTTCTTCTTGAAAAGTTCCGTCGACTCAGTGGTTCTTATGTCAGGAGGTAGTGAATTCCACACAGACGGTGCTCCATGACGGAAGGCACGCATTGAAATATTGTTAGAGGTGTGATGTTGCTGGAGGAGAGGAGCTGCTGAAGACCGGAGACATCTGCCAGTTTTCCTGATTTTTAGTAGGGTGCGAAGATATGGGGGTGATGAAGTAGTGAGTGTTTTGTGAGTGAGGAGAGCGATCTTGAACGAAATGCGGTGAGTGATGGGTAACCAGTGAAGACGGATGAGGTTATTGACGGAGGATTGGTGACGTGTGCCTTTTGAAGTATCGACGTTCAGGACGATTCTGGCTGCCCTATTCAAGGTCCGCTGAAGTCGCGCGCACTGTTGCTGTGTGATGTTGTGAATGAGAGAATTGCAGTAGTCAATTCTTGACAGGAGAAGGCAACGTACAAGCGTAGAAGCTAGCTCCATAGTGAGAAATGGCCTGATGTGGCGTATGGCCCTCAGGTGGTGGTTGCAAGACTTGATGACGCTAGTGATGTAATTAGAAAATGTTAGTTTATTATCTATAGTGACGCCAAGTATTTTCAGGGATGGTGAAAGATGAACGAGTTCATGGTCAAGATTGATTGATTTGATATAAGAGAGCGAATTGATAAGATGATGTGAGCCTAAGATGGATACTTCGGTTTTGGATGTGTTGAACTGGAGATTGTTATGTAGGAACCATGTTTCTACAGCCTGTATGCATGAAGTAAGTCTATTGATTCTGGAAGAAAGGTCAGTGGGATCTTTGGGGCTGATGGGTATGAAGAGCTGTGTGTCATCGGCGTACTGGTGGTAAGCAACATTGTGGGAGGATAATAAATCGGCTATAGGAGATATATAGGAGGTAAAAAGGAGTGGCCCTAGGACGGAGCTCTGAGGAACACCATGGGTGAGCTGAACAGTAGGAGATGAGTGATCTCCGAGTTTAACAAATTGTGAGCGACCAGTGAAGTAAGATGCTAACCAGGAGAGGGCTAAGCCGTTGATGCCGAAGTCATCTTTTAGTCGTTGAAGTAGGATGGAATGATCAATGGTGTCGAAGGCAGCAGACAGGTCAAGTCCAGCAAGTCTTTTGAGCCGCAAGAGTGGAAGACATGATCAAAGATGTGTAGTAAGGCAGTTTCAGTGGAAAAGGTGCATCGGTACGCTGATTGGAAAGGAGAGTAATTAGGGTTGGAAGTAATATTCGGTTGGAGTTGCTTTAGAGCAGCACGTTCAATGATTTTAGAGATGGTAGAAAGGTTGGAAATGGGGCGAAAGTTACCAGGGTCAGAGGTATCGAGATGGGGTTTTTTTAAGAGTGGCAAGACTTGTGCTGTTTTGAATGACTTTGGAAAGTGACCTTCTTCAAAAGAAAGGTTGATTAAGTTAGATATGATGATGGAGAGTGTATCCGAGCAATTAATTAAAACTTGATGTGGGAAAGGGTCGAGAGGAGAAGTTTTGTTGCATGAGCTTTTAATGATTTTCTTTACGTCAGATGCGGTTATTGGTTGGAGAGAATGCATGTTGTGACAGGGAATGACTGTTGTCATCAAGACTATTATGTTCAGTGGTGGTATGGAGAATCTTGTTTAGATTGCACCAAAGAGAACGAGAATTGGCCGAAGAGCTCAATTCATGTCGAACGCAATCAACTCTGGAGTTAAGTATTGCAATTCTGGCCAGCTCTCTGGATTGGTCGTAAGCTAATTTGTTTGTAGGAGATGAGTTCTTGTGGTAGAGCCTTTCCATCTTTCTCATGTGCCTTTTTGCACTCATGGCGTCTTCCGATAAGATGGTCTTTGTGACACCCTTCCTGAGCGTCTTGATACGGATAGGGGCAAACTTGTCGAGTAAACATTTCATGGTTGTTATCATGAGCTCGGTATACTCATCAGCTGTGAGGTTGTTGTGATCGAGTAGTGATGAGTTGATTATGTCTCTGTTGAAGGCGAGCCAATCGATAGATTTTAAATTTCGATGATGGGTGGTGATGCGATTGCTGATGGGTTTTGAGTGAGTGATGATGGTTGAGACTAAGTAGTGATCGGAATAAGATAAGCTGTGTGTGCTGACTTCCGTCGTTAGTAGGTATGGTGTGCTGCTGCAAGAGATGAGTAGGTCGAGAATGTTGCCTCTCGAGTGGGTTGGTACAGAGACTTGCTGTTCATCAAGCAACTCTTGGAGAGTTGGATCGATGGATGTTGAAGAGGAGGGTCAGGGACGTAAATTCAGCATTTTCCAGGGGGGGGCAAAATTTTCCCGCCATTATATAGCTTACTGACAGGGTTACCCGGTGTTGTCCGGGTTTTTTGTGCTTAGTTTTTCTTTTCGTTTTTGCCAACGAAACGTCAAAGAAATAACAGATTTTTTTTTAATTTTTCAAAATTTTATTATCAATCCAGTTACCTGCATGCCAAATATTGTTAAAATTGCTCTGGCGTCTTGGATGTGATAAACGAATGCTCTCACACACACATTACCTTTTACATTTATATAAATACGTAGGTACAAGCAGAGAGGGATGGGGAAATGCATCCCCCATCAGAGTATCAATTGAAATTTTTTTGGGGTATAATACCTTGTTTTTAGAAGACGACCGTAGCTTTTTTGGGAGGAGAAATTAGAAGTCTTTGAAAAAAATTTTGAAAAATACTTACGACTACCCCTTACCGGTTATCAGCTTTTTGGAAGAGATTATAAAAAATTTCTGAAGTAAATCCCCACCAAAAAATTCTATATTCGCCACGCGCCACTGGGTATAAGGGGGATGAATGATTTAATCATATTGCAGGGGCAAGTACAGGATTAGTAAAACAAGTAAAGGAAAAACAAGTTTTTCAGCACAAACTTTGATTTCAAATACATTCAATTTAGAAATGCAAAAGATGTTTGAACAAAAAACTTTGAAGTTTTTTTAAAAATTGAATCATGTATTTTCATCAAATATAAAGCTGTGCTGAAAGTTTCAACTTCCTAGCTAGTCAAAATGCTGGTTAAATTTCACTTGCAAGATTTGCGTACAGAGAAAGACACACACACACACAAACAAACAGAGATTGTAACCTAAATAAAAATTTGTAAAAAAGATATCCAAAATGGGGTGGGTATAATTTTGTTTTATTTTTGTGTAATAAATAATAACTTTGATGTAGACAGCTGTGAGGGAATCAACATTGTATTAATACCACTAATAGGGTAAAATTCCACGAGTTCTCTTATTGTATTTTGGCACAGAAAACAGCTAATCTTTGGACCAACACTGATACACAAATTATTACTCTGCAGTTATTGGTAAATCTAGCATCAAGCTAAGATAAAAATTGTCTACACACGCAAAAAGAATTCTAATACGCATTGAATCATCACGAGGTTAAGTAAAGTTAAAATTAACATATTATATAGTAAACTCTAAGTAAAAAAAAATTTAATTTTGGAAATCAAGGGGGGGCGAATTGTCTATACACGCCGGAAGGATTCCAATACGCATTGCATCATCACTAGGTTAAGTAAAGTTAAAATTAAATAAATATATAGTAAACTCTAGGTAAAAAAATTCAAATTTTGAAAATCAGGGGGGGGGCAAATGCCCCCCCTGCCCCCCCCAATTTACGTCCCTGAGGAGGGTGCATTGAAGTCGCCACATATTATAAATTTGTGACCAATGGAAGATATTAATTCGATAAAATGAGAAAATTCGTATAATTATATGTCGATAATCTATCGCCAACCTTACACCGCCTCTACCTTGTGGTCCCTTCAAGACACATACCATGGGAGTAGACATTGGGCTTTTAGAGGGTCAGATAATGCCTTGAGACAACATGTCTCGAATCTACTCGGCTACCTCCCTTCGTAACAGCTCATGGGTCTTGTAAGGTCTCAAACGCTTAGGGGAAAAGTTTCAGTTGAACTTGATTTTGTGACATATTGTAGAACACCTGCCTAAACGATTGGAAAAAACCTGGGGAAAAGTATCAATAAGATTGGTTATCTCAAATCGTTTTTCTACCATTAAATGAGATAATATTCCCTCCTTTCAACCTATGACTCGGGAGTTGGTCATCTGTTGGGGTTTCATTCTGGATTACATCTATATTTCTAAACTCCTTATGACCATATACTATTGAGCAATTAGCAATACAGGCCTCCTCTATACGTTCATTATACCTTTTAATTTTATTAGTTTGGAGGTGATGTTTGCAGCCATCTACTTCTACTATATAAGAGTATGGAGATTTAATTTTAGCAATTTTACCAGGACCATGCCATTTATTAAAGATCTTAGCTCTACTTTTATCGGTTATTAAAATGATCACGGGATCTCCAAGCTTAAAACGGAGATCAGTGATACGTAGATTATATTGATTAACATAACTTTGTTTTTGGTGATCCCCATAACTCTCAGAGAATTCTTTAGCTATTAATAAGTTTTCTCTAAGTTTTTTAAGATACGATTCGGGTTTATTGCCTAGATGGAAGGGTGCTTTACCTTCATCACTCTACGACTCCTTTAAAATAGCTAGCGGCTCTCGAGGTGCTGATCTTGCCGACCCACTTTGTCTCGTTTATAAAAGGCAGAACGGACCTACATTGAATTCATTTCTTCTCAGCCTAGGGTAAAAGGACTGATACCAGTGGTGGAAGGTTTATCTCGTAAACTCCACAATACGAAAGGGAGTAATTTATACCATTGGTTGGGATGAGTCGCCATCAACTTATAGATCATTTCTTTAGGTTCTTATTACATCTTTCCACCACTCGGGATGCCCTGGGGTATTGAAACGAAGGCTAAGTCCTAAGTATTTCAAAAAATGTTTTGTTAAATGACTTGTAAAATTAGTCCCACAGTCGGAACTGATTACCTTAGGAATTGAGAATTGAGTGAATATCTGCAGAAAAATTTCACAAACTGCCTGAGCAATCATAGATTTCAAAGGAAACGCCATTGGCCAACGTGAAAACAGATCAATCAAGACCAATGCATAATTGTACTTCAGTTGTGATGCATCGCCTCTGAGAATAATGGGTCCTATACAATCCATTACTAAATGGGTGAAAGGAAGTTCATAGATTCTAGGACTGTTCATCAAAATACGATTCATCAAAGGACTGTTCATCAAGGACTATTCATCAAGGGGACGGTTCATCATAAGGACTGTTATTTTCAATCAAAATATGTTACCAAAATGTGGAGTAATTTATATGAAATTTACAGTGCTACTGTGCTTGCATCCAAATACTTTATACTTTATGAAAGAACTAGCGGGTTAAACGGCGTTGCCCGGGGCTTCAAGAGGTTTTTCGATCGTTTTTCTCTTTTGCTCCCGTTTCCTTCCCCGCTTGCTCTCACGCTCCGGTCGCTCTTTTTCCCGCTTGTCTCCCGCTCCCCATTACCTTACCGCTCCCGATTGCTTTCCCGCTCCCGATCGCTTTCCCGCTCCCGGTCACAGCACCAGCAAAACTAAATTTGACTGTTTTCGTAAACCGTATATGTACACATTCACCAAAGGCCACAAACACATCAAAGCATCACACATGCCCGCTATGTCAAATCTGGCATCGTTCGTTTAACCCCAACGGGCGACGCTTCAAAGACACTTATGCCTCGAGCAATCAACAAGTTTGTAAAAGACATGGTTCTAATTTCTAATATACAACAATTTTATTTGTCACATACAGTAAATAAAACAACTGGACAAGAAATAACGTCAAGATCTTAAGATCAAACGAGCAAAAGACAATTGAATAAAAAGTTTAAAAAGAACTGCCTTCAACTGTTCATAAAAACTGTAGGTCAGGGTTGTCCAACTGGCGGCCCGCCGGACAGTTTCATCCATCCCGCCACCAAGTTTGAAAAAAAAACAATTTTATCTATAAGACCTGTTATTAACGTTATTTTATAGAAACTGTGGATCTTATTTGCTGTGACGTATCTAGTAGATATATACACTGTTGGAGCATGTCCACTGTTTTCGCAAAAATCTTCATCTATTCTACACATGTGTGCGGAATATTGATGTAACTCACTTTCCATCATGATTTGATCTTACTGAAATGTTTTATCACGCAGATTTTTGTTCGTATGCTGATATCATAGGTACGTTAATCGACGAATTCTCAACCAGATTTTCAGATTTCGAGAACCTTAGAGGTGACATAGCATTGTTCAGTAATTCAATGGGTGCATTTATTGAGAATCAGCATCCGAGCTTTCAGCTTAAACTTTGTGAGCTGCAGACCGATTTATTTCTACTGAGCAAGAAGTTAAAATATGAAGAATTTTGGAAATTGGTCGGTCATGATCGTTTTCCAACTTTGCTTATTTTTGCTTTGTAGCTGTGCTCAATGTTTGGAAGCACCTACATCTGTGAAGCAGCGTTTTCCATCATGAAACATATCGAGTCGAAAACTCGTAGCAGGCTCCACGATGACACTCTCGTTTCTTGTATCCGACTAGGCACACAAGCATTGATGTTGACATTCCATTCCACATTTCAAAGCGACGTTTACGTTCATCGATAAATTAACCAGACTCAGATTTCATGCATACTTCAAATAAAAACTAAATACATTGGAAATCATTTAATTGATATAAAAACGTATTTTGTTTTTGAATAAAAGCAGCGGTAGCGAATAGTGCCGAGAACAGGTAAAAAAATATAGCGGCGCTGCCATCAATGATCTTGTCAGCCAATAGTACCGCTCTTAACAACCCTGGTTACCATCACTATTTTTTTTAAATTACTGATATGTTTAAAATTTATTTTATCAAAGATGAAGAACTGTCTTTTAAAAATACATCAAATTATTTTATGCTGAAAATATCTTGGGTATATATTGATAAAGGTTGTTGAGGAGTGGCTTCAAAATTTGATGAATAGTTCTCTTGATGAATAGACTTTAGATGAACAGTCCTTATGATGAACCGCCCTTTTGATGAATAGTCCTTTGATGAATAGTCTCTTGATGAATAGTCCCTTGATGAATAGTCCTTGATGAACAGTCCCTTGATGAATCGTCCTTTGATGAAAAGTCAGCATACCAGTACATCACCCCCTTGGGATGGGATGAATTGGGACACGATCCTTCAATCTAACGGGGGCACGTAACTGACAGGTTTTACAAGGTGCGAACACGCTTTTCCAAGTTAGGAAACCAAAAACTTAAGCGAGTTCTCTGCTGCCAAGATTTTGAAGCCATATGACCTGCATACGGAGCTTCATGTCCCAACTCTATAACTGCTTGTATTTGCTTCTCCAGTTAACGCTGTTGTTTTATTTTCTGCCCACCTAATGTAACTCGATAATATAAAATACCCTTATCAATAGAAAAACCTTTTTTATTTAATTTTGCCAACTTCCAGAAAGGTGCTAGAGAATAACATGCGCGTTGTTCTGCAGCGAAAGAAATCCAATCCGCTCTAACCTTATCTGTATCATTATCAAGTCTGGCTGACTTGTCGAGATGGTGAAGTTCAGGGTTGACCTCGAAATAAGAATCATCATCAAGGTTTACTAAAGGGATCTGGTCACTCGTGCCATCTTCTTGCTCAACTTATTCATCATCTCCAACGTTGATAGGTTGGTCACAGCTGAAACTTGGAGTGACCTATAATCTTGATGCGGTGCGGTACCTCCGAACCTACATTAACCTCTAGGTTGCTATCAACTACATCTGTCGTAATATGGGGAAATACTTCATATTCGGCTTGGGATCCTAGTAGGGCAGCCTTATCGGGTGTGATAATAGCCTCCTCGTTTAATTGGGAAACTATGGCAAACAGAATGCTAATCTTTGGAGCAATGTTGATACCTCCAGATTTGCTAGCAGGGGCCACAACTAAATTAGTGCATTTTGTTGTCATAGACATACCACACAAGCATGAAAGTTTTACAAATCCATCGGAGACTACTCCTAAGGATTTTGCTAAGTCTTCTCGAATATAACAAATCTCAGCACCCCCATCTACAAGTGTGGATATGGGAGGAAGTTTATCAATAACAATTTCTTGAAAAGTTCGAGAGGATAGTGGACGAGTTTGAAACACGGGTATATTAGAAGATTTGGCAGGTCTAACAGCTGCCTGGAGATTTTTATAATTTAATGAAGCTTTACAACAACTTATCTTATTCCTTTTGTTTTTCGGACACTCTTTAGCAAAATGACCGATTTTCCTACACAAAAGACATGACCTCGGGAATGGATTCTCCCCATTGGATAGTTTTTCAGTTAGGGTCATTTCCAGACCCATCCGTATATCCTCTGAGGATAGGAGTGAGAGGAGTTTCAATGACCTCCTCGCCCACACTTATCACCTACACGTCTGACATTACAACCACTACTGGCAATCAACGTAAAAAAAGAACAATTTCACAAAGCCTAATACCTTATCACGAAGCCTATCAACCTAAGGGTATGGGCAAGCATTGGCTGTTAATATATACCAACCTGGGATGAATCACTTACGGTTGCTGGTGCCCTCCTGATATTGGTCCTCCCAACGGATGATCGTCCTCCCAACGGATGATCGTCCTCCCAACGGATGATCGTCTTCCCAAAGGATGATCGTCCTCCCAACGGAGGATCGTCCTCCCAACGGAGGATCGTCCTCCCAACGGAGGATCGTCCTCCCAACGGAGGATCGTCCTCCCAACGGATGATCATCTCCTTCTGATGATCGTCCTCCCAACGGATGATCATCTCCTTCTGATGATCGTCCTCCCAACGGATGATCATCTCCTTCTGATGATTGTCCTCCCAAGGAATGATTGTCTGCTTCTGATGATCGTCTCCTGATGACCGTCCTCCCCACAGATGATCGTCTCCTGATGACCGTCCTCCCCACAGATGATCGTCTCCTGATGACCGTCCTCCCCACAGATGATCGATCGTCTGCTTCTGATGACCGTCCTCCCCACAGATGATCGATCGTCTGCTTCTGATGACCGTCCTCCCCACAGATGATCGATCGTCTGCTTCTGATGACCGTCCTCCCCACAGATGATCGATCGTCTGCTTCGGATGGTCTTCGTACATCTCGTCTTCTTCTTCCTTCGATCCCACTTCTGACACCAAAAATGTAAAGTTTATCCCCCAAACGTCGATAAAAACTTTACTAAGACTTGAAAGAAGAATTGGAGACTGCTGTTTTAATAAATTTAATGAACTAAAACAGCACTAACTAAATTTCAAAGTCATTCAAACACGAGACAATTTAGTATATTCAAACTCAGGACGCTTAACAAACGCTACAGGTCCCGTTAGTACTTAGTACTAGGCAGGCGATTGATCATTTGGGAGACGCTGCAAGAAAAATCCAACCAATCATATTCATACACAAAACAATCATACGTTCAAAACCACGCATAAATCATCGCATGAGTCGTAAGGGTACAACACTTACACTGTCGGTACTTGGTATTCGGCTCTTGAGACTCATCATCCATTTCGGTCTTTCCATGCGGTGCAAACCTTTCACTGCCACACACCAACACCGTCTCTACACAGGTTCTGTTAACCTGGCCTTCTACTTTCAGTGATGCTCCTCTTGAAGTTAAGATTTTTGCTCCTCTTGAGGTTAAGATTTCGTTAGATTTGGAATTACCTTTTAAATGCTCTGACTAATTGTATAATATCTCAGAGTCCATCAACAATTGAAAAAAAACAAACAAATTCAAAACTAGGATGCAATTTTCTTGCAAATGTGAAACCTCAACTACAAGTTGTCACTTACAATTGGTTATTTTAGTGAATTTATAATTTTTAAGTTAAAATGGTTTCAATTCGCATAGGGTGGTGTCACAGTTGTTAGCCGAACTGGATGGCATGAACAAGTCATGTGAAGTTTTTGTGCTTGGTGCTACAAATCGGCCTGACCTCATTGATCCTGCATTGCTGAGGCCGGGAAGGTAAGCTGTTTTTTTATATATAAGTTACAGTTATACAGTTTAATGCATTTTTTTTATTTAAAAACTGTTTTTCTAATATTCTTTACATAATTTGTCACATGTATAAACATTTATAGATTTGATAAAGTTGTGTACTTGGGTGTGGATGGAAGGAAAACATCACAATTGAAAATCATCAAGGCTCTCACAAATAAGTTGTAAAAAGGATTTTTTAAATTATTGAAAATTACATAACTGAAGATATATTTCATAAACAGGTTTGCATTAGATGAAACTGTTTCCCTAGAAGAGGTGGTAAACAAATGCATGCCTAATATGACTGGAGCTGATTTTTATTCATTGTGCTCTGATGCTCTGATGCATGCTACAAGAAAATGTGTCAAATCTCTTAGTAGAAGTTGGTCTAGTCTCGTCTCCTTGTATTTTTAAATGAAAAATTTTTATTTATAACACACCATATATCATAAAGAAATCTAATTACAGTGATGGTAATATTCTGTGTAGGTTTGTTAGAGTAGTTTTCACTTGTTAGTGGACAGTGGTGTAACTGATCATTTATGGTTCTGAAAGCACTGCTATTGATGGGTGATGTCGTAATACTTAAGGAAAGTATATCTTTTCGCAGACAATGCACAATTTCTTTTAGAAGGCTTTCTACTTTTCAATTACTTGAAAAAATAATTTTAATTTTTCTTCTCATCGGCAAGTAAAATCATTTAATTAATTTGATAAACTACCGCATAATGCGAACTAAATAAATACTTACTATTTAGAGTCTAAATTTAGAAAAATAGATGTACCGAAACTAAACAAATGAAACTTATTTCAAGTTTAAAAAAAAAATTAAATTTGATAAATTTTTATAAATTTTGAAATTTTTTAATATTTAAATTTTTTTTTCAATTAATTCCTTTAATGTAGTTATTAATATAGTTCATCGTTCTATGTTATCTCGTTTTATTCGAGACAAAATTTCCACTTCAGTCGAGATCCCGATATCATATGGTATCGTATCGGAATCGCCTCGTTATTGATCGAGGCGTCTCGTATCGTATCGTTTAATTCGAGACAAATTTCAGAAATCGTATCGTATCGTATCATTCCACAAAAATAACGGGACGCAGAATCCTACAATTTAGACACTTTGCAAGAAGATATTAATCAAGTGATGAAATGGTTCGAGAAATGGCACATAAATGTCATCACCAGCAAATGTTTTTTGAGAATTGCTCAGAAACTCAGGAAACAGTTGTTAGCTCAGTAACAGATCTGGGAGGGATTTTTGATTCCAAATTGAGATTCAAAGAATACAATTTGACACAACAAAGAAAGCTGGCATGTTGTTGGGGAAAACTGCTTAACATTTTAAAGATTTATCTAAAGAAGCGTTTGTTTCTCTCTTGTCTGATCGCAATTGGAGTATGCTGTGCAGGTATGGAATCCTTACCGACTGGGATTTATTGCCGATATTGAACAAGTTCAGAGACGAGCTACTAAGTTGGTCAGATCTTTGTAAGAATTTGATTACATGGTGTTATATCTTTATTATTCTAATTAAATGGTAATAATATAATCTACCTAAGTGGTTGCTAAACACTTACTAGATCTTTCTGATTATTCATTGTTAATATAAGTTTGTTTGTTCATGATATGATTGTTAGAAACAATACTTAAACGCAGTGTATAATCGGAACTAATCGACAATAGTTGATTCGACTTTATTGACAAAAGATAACAACGGAAAGGAAAAAAGATAAAACTAAAAGTGAACATGAAGTAAACATAGAGCATTAATTATAAATCGTTGTAACAAAGAGTTCATTAAAACCAAATTAATTTAACACTCCCCCTCAACGATTTAATCTTTAGAACCTGTCTCTTATTAAGTTAAACCAATAGCACAACATAAATGTCTAAGTTTAAGCTTCAGGCTGCTCATTTCACACATCATAGCCTGTTTCCATTCGGCTGATTCTTTGCAGTTGTTTGCTTCTGTGAATGACTTTGGTTCGACCATTTCATTTGCAACACTAGCCGTTTCAATTAGTCTCTCTGGTCGTTTCTTTATTCTAGTTGACCTTCTCAATTCCATCTGATCTTCAGTTTGTTCACCACTGTCTCCCGATTGATCTGTATTTGTCTTCAGCTCGATCTCAACCTCAATGGGCTGTTCCTGTTGACTGCTTTCTTGACTGTCGGCTGATATTGTAATCCAATGTGGGTCACCTTCAATGAATTTCACATCCCTGCTGATGCTGATTTTCTCAGTCACTGTGTCTAACAAACGATAACCTTTTGTGCCTTCTGCATAACCAACGAAAATTCGTTTTTCTGACTTTTTATCAAGCTTCTGTCTTTTCTCGGCTGCAACAACTGAGTAGGCTTGACATCCGAATTGCTTTATGTGGGTCACACTGGGCTTCACACCTTCCCACCTTTCATGTGGTGTCTTCATCTCACCTGCTGTCGGTAGAATGTTCTGCAGATAGTTTGCTGTGTTGATCGCTTCGCCCCAATATTTGTTTGGTAGATTCGAGTCGATTAACATGCTTCTGGTCATTTCAACTAAATAGCGGTTCTTCCTTTCTGCTACTCCATTCTGCTGTGGTGTATACGGAACAGTAAATTGAGATGTTATACCTTCGCTCTTGAAGAATTTCTTTAATGTTTCATTGACATATTCACCACCACGATCTGATCTTATCACTTTAGGTGTGCTTTTGAATTTTGTCTGGACAAGCTTTACATATTCTTTAATTTTATCTGTTACTTCAAACTTATTTTTTAACAAGTACAAAACAGTGTATTTGCTGAAGTCATCGATCATTGTCATAAAATACCTGTTTCCGCTTGGTGTGATTGTCTGCATCGGTCCACAAACATCTGTGTGAATCAACTCTAGTGGCTTACTTGATCTGGATTCTGATTTCTTGGGTAGTGGTTGTTTCGTTAACTTTGCTTGAATACAGCATTCACAGACTTTCTTTATCTGGCATGGCTTGATCTGGAAGTTATCTAGTTGCTGTTCCAATAACTTTATGGCATTGGGGTCTCGATGCCCTAATCTGTTGTGCCAAACATGTATGCATCCATCATTAACATTAGACATCAATGCATACTCCAATGAATCTAATTCATACAGCCCGTTCCGAATTGAAGCCTGCGCCAGCAGTTCATTATTCCGCATAATCCTGCATACATTCTTTTCAAAAATGACCCTGAACTGCCCATCAGTTAATTTACTAACAGAAATCAAGTTACCTGTCAACTGCGGTACATACAGTACACCTATGATTTTTATGACCTTTTCCTGACATTTGAGGTAGCCGGTTCCGATACCTGAAGTTGTAAGCCTTTGACCATTTGCTAGGACAACTTGTCCCTTCTGTTGTTCATCAAGGTTAACAAAGAAATTTCTATTGTTACACATATGAGAACTTGCACCTGAATCAACATACCATGTAGTTCCTGAATTGCTTTCACCAGCCTTGAAACAAGCATACTGGTCATAAGTGCTTGCTATTTCTACACATTGTTGAATTGTTTGAGCTTTATGGTCTGAGTTCTTTCTTTTCCACTCTAAGTATTTTCTGCATTCTTTCTTTATGTGGTTTGGTTTCTTACAGAAAAAACATACTGTGGAAGTCTTTTCGTAACTGTTGGCTTTTACATTCTTATCTGTAGACCTTGTACCTGGATGATTTACCTTTAGAGCTTGCTGTTCCTGACCATCGTAAGTTGCTGAGTTTTCACTTCTTCTTTTGTATTCTTCGATCAGTTTGTTCTTGACCAATTCAACAGTTAAGTCGGCTTCGGGTCTTGTTTCTAATGCTGTTATCAGTGTGCTATAGCTGTCAGGCAAACTACTGAGAAAGAAAGCAACATTTAACTGTTCTCCAATAGTTTCCCCCAAGGACGATAACTGGTCAATTATGTCTTCCATCTTAGCAAGATGTGACTCCATATCCCCACCTTCATGTAATCTGATCCCACAAAGCCTCTTTAACAAACTTACCTTATTTGATAAGGTTGACTTTTCGTGGTAATTTCTTAATGCTTCCCACGTTTCCTTTGCTGTTGTCAATTTTCTGATGAGGTTCAACTGGTTGTCCTCCAGGAGTAGACCTATTGTTGCTCTGGCTTTGCTGTCCTTTTTCCGCCATTCCGATGATGAATCTTGATCTTGAAAAATAACTTCCCAGAGATCTTCTTTAACGAGCAACAATTCAACTTTAAACTTCCATGTCTGGTAGTTACTGCCGTTCAACTTTGCGATTCTTAACGTTGCATCCGCCATCAGTTCAACAATTGTATTACTCGATGTAGCGTGGTTAACCTTTATCGCTCACAACGAATGTTCTTTATAAAATCTTGAACCGAACGTTAAATGTTCCGAAAAAACTTGATTTATTCACTTGTTCCTAAAATTGGGTTCTGGGCCCATAACCTGTTAGAAACAATACTTAAACGCAGTGTATAATCGGAACTAATCGACAATAGTTGATTCGACTTTATTGACAAAAGATAACAACGGAAAGGAAAAAAAGATAAAACTAAAAGTGAACATGAAGTAAACATAGAGCATTAATTATAAATCGTTGTAACAAAGAGTTCATTAAAACCAAATTAATTTAACAATGATTAAGAAGGAAATAGAATAAAAACTCATATATATATATATATATATATATATATATATATATATATATATATATATATATATATATATATATATATACGTTTATATATATATATATATATATATATATATATATATATATATATATATATATATATATATATATATATATATATATACGTTTATATATATATATATTTATACAAACATATATATATATAACACATGGAAAGGTTTTAGAAATTGAACCTTCCATCGTTAGCATATCCCGGATTTAGAGCTGACAGGATTATGGCGTACAAAATCATGAGAGGATGGTACTTAAACTTCAATTGTCTGGTACTAATGCCATGCCCAGAACAACTTATAAGAGGTCACTCCTGGAAGATTGTTGTCACTGGCATAAATCATAAAGACTGTTGAAAGCATTTTTCACCAACAGAAGGGCGAATTATTGGAACAATCTTCAAATCTTCAAGGAGTCGTTGACGCTCCTGATGTAGCTGCTCTCAAGGTCCTGATGGACGATTGCTTTGGCCAGTTTTGGTGGATTGTGTACTGATTCATGAGTAATTTTTTCGTTTTGGATTTAGAGTTATCGTTTTTCAGTTGCTGGAATGGGCATTCAATGGTAATAGGAGCGGATACTTTATTATTTTGATTTCGGCTTATAAAAATGACAATTCTTCATCAATTTTCAAATAAGTTGTACCATTGACTTTCATTACAATTTATAATTTTAAGATGTATATTATACAAAAATGCATGAACTTTAACTTTCCATGTTGAATATATGGTAAGTAGGCTGACTGAGCTAACTTCAGTAATGTCACGACTGAGATTCTGCGTCCCGTTATTTTTTTTGAAACGGTACGATACGATTTCTGAAATTTGTCTAGAATAAAACGATACGATACGAGACGCTTCGACCAATAACGAGACAAATCCGATACGATACGATATCGGGATTTAAACTAAAATGTCAACTGTGAAAATTTTGTCTTGAATAAAACGAGATAACGAGACATTAGGAGATAAATCCAGTCATTTTGGTTTTATATAGCTGAAACTGGCCAGTTAATCCTGATTGTTTTATTATTTATCTATTTTTTAACCAATAAATTCTTCAATTAAATTTTTCGTCATTTCAAATGAATGAAAAGGGCTTTAAAAATAGCATTTTTACTAGAGGGTAATGATATTAATAGTAATAATAACATGATGTGAAGTCAAGGCATTTTACGAATTATAAATAAATTTTATTCCAATTTACTCAAACTAACTTTGAACTAACTAAATCAACAATTCATATTATTTGCGACACTTATAGTAATATATTTATTAATATCAACAAAATAACATTGATAATGTGAAATTAGAGTGCGATTTACCTCTAGCCTTAAGCCACACCCCTCTTAGGCTGCTAGTTGACCTCTGAATTACTGCATATTACTACCATTTAGAATTATGCTGCTGGTTCCCAGACTAAAAATAGTAAATATCCAGGTCCTACAGGCTGTTAGGAAAACCGAATTTAAAGTGGGGGATAATAATAGTTGAATAGTTATAAACTTATGTCAATAGGTAGATTAATTAATCAATGTTGATGAATCAATTGCAAATATTCACATTTGTAACAATCGTTAAATAAATATGTATGACTTTCGTTATTTATTTAAAAATATTTGTCTAAATCTCGGAATTTGTTTCGAGACTTTTATACGAGAACAAAATTTAAGTATCGCTATTTATTTCGATACGAGACTTCCCTGCAGGCTGTATCGTTTCAATAACGATACGGGATCTCCCGTATCGTTATGAAATCCCGATTGATATTGAGATAACGATTACGGGACGCAGATGATTAAAAAATAGTAAATGATGGGGCTACAGGCTGTCTGGAAAACCGAATTTAAAGTGTGGATGATAATAGTTATAAACTTATGTCAATAGGTAGATTAATTAATCAATGTTGATGAATCAATTGCAAATATTCACAGTTGTGACAATCGTTAATTAAATATGTATGACTTTCGTTGTTTATTGGAAAATATTTTAAAAAAATCTCGATATTTTTTCGGGATTTTTATCGGGAATGAAATTTTAAGTATCGCTAATTATATCCATACGTGATTTCTTCCGCAGGCTGTATCGTTTCAATGGCGATACGGGATCTCCCGTAGCGTTTTGAAATCTCGATTGAATTCGAGATAACGATATCGGGACGCAGATTCTTAGAAATCATGGTTGGGCGAATTGTGTATACACGCCAGAAGGATTCCAATACGCATTGCATCATCACTAGGTTAAGTAAAGTTAAAATTAAATAAATATATAGTAAACTCTAGATAAAAAAAAATCAAATTTTGAAAATCAGGGGGGGAGGCAAATGCCCCCCCCCCCAATTTACGTTCATGTCTGGAGCCAATCAGAAGCCTCCTGTGTTAAAAACCCGGGTATGATCTGTGAATATGCGTCCGGGTAAACCAGATCTTGTCATCATTCGCTCTCACCCAACACGTGGATCAGCCATCTCACGACGGGAGTGGTTTCCTTGATGTAATCATCGCATGCTCGGATTGCAGCATCTCAAACTTACGTGTGGACCCCCCGGCGCTCTTCGAAAATGGCCAGGTTTCCTGTTCAATTCCACTTCCTACTCCGGCTGCACCAATCTTCACAGCTCGTCAGGTTCGCAGTTGGAGACGGCTTGACCACGATGCATTCCGACCAGCTCTACTTGTGTGTCCTCTCTGCCAGGATGCAGACATTTTCCAGGATATGTCGGCCGATCAACTTTTTAAGCTATACAACGACACCTTACTTTCAACACTGGACAAGCTTGTTCCACTACACAAAGTGAGGTCTCGGCTTTCTACCTCTACGCCGTGGTTCGACTGGGAATGTCGTGCTACCAAAAGAAAGGTTCCGTTGCTCGAACGGCCCTACCGTCGCTCGAAGAACGATCTGAACAAATTGGCGTGGATTACTGGCCTTAGAGAAAAGCATTCATTTTTCAAGATGAAAGAGAGTCAATACTAGGAACGGGTCGTCACGTCACACGCTGCCAGCCCAAAGAAATTGTGGAATTCTGTCTACCATCCTGGGTAAGAAACCCAGCAAACCTATGGTGGTGTCCCCCTTCTCCGCATCTGACTTTCACTCTTTTCTGTTCAATACAGTAGAAGATGTGCGTACGTCAACTGCTATCGCTTCGCCACCTGAATACACTACTACTGCCAGCAGGCTCGGATCATTCAACACCTTTTCAATGGAAACAGTGGATCGAGTAATTCGAAGGTCTCCGCCTAAATCTTGTCAACTCGACCCAATTCCGACATTTGTTGTTGTAGAATTTTTAGACGTTCTGCTGCCCTTCATCACATGCTTGTGCAATGCATCTGTCCGGGAGGGTTTACCTTCGTCGTAGATGGACGCCGTCATCACTCCGGTTTTAAAGAAAGCTGGCCTGAATCCTGGTGAACTCAAAAGCTACCGGCCCATATCCAACTTGTCATTCATGTCAAAAGTTGTGGAGAAGCTTGTTTTTCTTCAGGTATCAGAGTATTTAACTGAAAATAACTTGTTGCCTAAATTTCAATCCGGATTCAAGCGTTCCCACTCTAGAGGTTGGATTTGCAGTCAGTGGCGGCGATTCAGCAAAACCTTGAGGGGGGCGAAGATTTTTTAAATTTAACCTGAAGAATATTAAAACTCAAATATATATATATAGATATAAATGAGTGTTTGTTTGTATGTATGTATGTATGTATGTATATATGTATATATATATATATATATATATATATATATATATATATATATATATATATATATATATATATATATATATATATATATATATATATATATATAAATGAATGTTTGTATGTATGTATGTATGTATGTATGTTATTTATGCATTGCTACACCATTCATTTGATCGTAATGAAATGTTCACACAACCTTGAGAGTCAAGGGGAATCAAATATAGAGAAAAAAATTTGACTCCCAACTCCGATCTCCCGGCTCAGGTAGGCTAAAAAACTTTCCAGGCAGAAAGTGCCTATGTACGACTATCATATGTAATTTGTGTAATAAAATTCAAATTTAGTTTACGTAACAACGTTTGAAGGCTTAAAACAACTTTGAGCTAATCTATTTTACGTTTTAATGGCTAAAAGAAGTTAGGAAAGAGTGGAAAGGAGAAAATGAGCGTGAACGTGAGCGGAAACGGAAACGGGATTGTGTATGTATGTATGTGTATGTGCATGTGTGTGTGTCTGTGTGTGTTTATGTATGTATGTATGTGTTTTTTACAATATTTCGGCACTAAATGTTCATTCAAAGTATGTATGTGTGTGTATGTATGTATGTATGTAGAATCGGATCTAGGGGGGGCAACTGAGAGCGAAAAAATGAGCGGAAAAGCGACAGGGAACGGATAACGACCGGGAGCGGGAGCGAAAGCGGGAAGGAAACGGGAGCGAAAAAGAAACGCATTTGCAGTGTTGGGGAGTAACGCGTTACTGTAATAGTATTACTTTTTTCAGTAACTTGTAATAGTAACGATTACTTTTATTTTAAAGTAATATGTAATAGTAATATATTACTTTTTTTGAGTAATTGTAACGAAATTTACGTTATTTTTTTTCGTTACATATTAAAAAAAAATCATTTGACATTTCGTTGTCGAGTTTAGCTTTATGTTATATATCTATGCAAACTAGAAACCTGTTTAGCTAAGCTGTCTTTGTCTTCCTTTAACGCAATCGCAGCTACTTTGTAGTTACTAGCCACTTGATTGACCCAGCACCGCAATCCAGAAAATCTGCGGCGCATACTTGTTGTCGCCTAATGGGACCTCATACCTACGATGTGTTAGCTGAAGCACTAGATGGTGTAACGCAATGTTTGCAAAACGTGAGAAATTGTTATGACAGTAACTGACAACGGATTAATTTTGTAACAGCGTTTAACAAATTTAGTGATGGAAATCTCACATCAAAATATTATACAAAACAATCAGCTGACCCAGGAAGAAAATGATGTTGCTTTCATTAAAGTAGGTCTAATTTTAGAAGAAGATACTTTATTTGACCAAGCATATATGCTGCTACCACACAAGAGATGCGGTGCACATACAATAAATTTAGTTGCTATTAAGAGTGCAGAGGTAGCTTTTGAAATGCTCTTATCGTTTCAAATAATACAAGTTGGAGCTCTTACTATCACGCAGTAAACACGATTTGTAATATTGTTTGTAAGTCTCCCGAGATAAATCTTAATCTTTGCAACACTTTAGCTTTTTGTAAAATTTGTAAACATAAAAAAGCAGCTGCTAAAAAACGTGAAAATTTGAAATTGGCATCTTCTCTGGTAGATGCTCTGGTGACCGGTGTTGGCAAGCTACTTACCAGAGATGATCTTATCAAGTTTTACACATCCCCAATTTCGTCTGCGGTGGTTAAAAGATGAAGCTTCCAAAGAGAAATCATTGTTTTTTCTGCTTGTATAATACTGGTATGTCATCTAGTGCTCCTGTAGCCGTGGTAGCCAGATTCTTACACAAAATCGCAATCGTCTTCTGATGAAAAGTTAGAGATGCAACTCCTACTTTGCGATAATAATGGAATATGATTAACATTGTGTTTTTAATAGCTATTTTTAGACTTTTGCACTGAAATAAAATTTATTTTTGTGTTGTAGTTCCAGCCTTGATTATATAGTTTCTGAACCTGTGCAAACTGTTCAAAAAGGCTTCGGGCACTTAGCGCCATGAAGTAAAGTAATAAGTAATAGCTGTGTAATAGTATTACATTTTGTCAGTAACTTGTAATAGTAATATATTACAAATTAAAAAAAGTATCTTGTAATAGTAATATATTACAAATTTAAAAAAGTAACTTGTAATAGCAATATATTACATTTTTTAACCAAATAACTGTAATAGTAATATATTACTTTTTAGAGTAATAGTCCCCAACATTGCGCATTTGTTAAACCTCTAAAAACGCCGGGTGCTCCCGCTAGTATATAATATATGTAGCATTTTACAAAGTGCATGTCAAGCTAGGACAGACCCACAGGGGCGCAACCAGTCAAAAATCCTGGGGGGGCTCACGTTTGAAAAAGAGAAAAAGCCCGACGCAGGCGAAATTTTTTTTTGACTATCTTTAGTCTGCAGTTTTTTGTATCTTTAAGAATTTATTAATGATAGAAAAGAAAGACTGCAAACAGAAGATAGTAAAACTCAGTCTCAAACCAGTTAAATCAAATGTTAAAAAATAAGTTTATGATATGTATAAGCATATGAATATATAGGGATATAATAGATTGAGAATAAATATAGCACCCCCACTCAAAGAAAAACTCATCATATTTGGAAAAATTGCAGGGCCCTCCGATTTGGCTTGCGCCTTTGCAGACACACAAGGCTAAAGTTCATACAAGCTCGATCAGATGGACCGAAGGCACTACAAGATTGAAAAATATTAGTAGAAATATATGATATAATTCAAAATGTATGAAAAATACTACGTTTATTAACTAATCTAAATACTCAAGCATGAGCTAATAAAAATTTATTTTGTGGACAAAATCTTGGGGGGACGTGGCTTCCCCAGCCTCCCCCCCAATCGCCGCCTCTGGTTGCAGTAATTGTGCCAAGCGCCGACAAGCAAACTCATGACTACAGCAGCTGTGTTGTCATTGAATAATATAATGCATGTTGATTAACTTGTGTTTTGTTTATTTAATATTTCTTGTTTCGTCTCAATTGATAGTTTTTTAACAATCGGTATTTTATTTATTTTTTTCAAGACGGATATCAAACTGAAAAAATTTTAGTGAGTGAAAATGATTTTCAAGACGCATTAAAGAGTCACAATCCATCACTTTCTTTAGAAGAACTCGAAAGATATGAACTTTTAAAAGAACAGTTTTGCTAATTATCTTTTGAAATCAAGTTAAGAATTGTATGATGCTAGAATATTTGAAAAAGAAATTACTGAGCTGAAGGCATAATGCCTTACCAGTTATTTTGGTCAATCAATGTTGTCACGGGTGGTACAATCACTGTGGATGTGGATCCATACTAGAGCCCTAAGTGGTTTGAAATTTGTATACCGCAACCACCGCGGTTTCTTATCCAACAAAACCGCACCCGCCAAAGGGGGAAATCGCAGCCGCATGCGGCGTAACCGCAATTTCCATTATACCCCATACTCCTTATTTCAATACCCTTACTTCTTATATTAATCTTAGGTTACCTTTTTATTACTCGTAAGAAGTTGTTTGAAAAAATAAAAACAAAAAGATCGTTTATTTACAACATTTATTTAGAATCATAATTGGTCCCAACTTTATCAGAGTTAAGACTCACTCTCCTTCTTTGAAAAGTATAAAAATAATAATACAGTAGAAGTCCGATAATCCGGCACGTTCGGGAACGGCTCGGTGTCGGACTACCGAAAAAGGTGCCCCTTCTTTTTAGTGTAGGCTTTGCCGTAAAACAAATCTACTTTGTTTTTTTAAATACATACATAAATCGTAATTATAAGAACAATTAGGTTAATAAAAACTACAAATACTATATGCAAATACAACAAAGTTTATATTACATTTCATATAATGTATGTACACGTACACGTACTGTAAAACATATTTCACTTAGATTTAAAAAAGTCACGAATGTCTTTTTGTTTTTTTGACTTTTGGCGTTTAGTATGAAATTTATTTCTAATGATATGGAAATCAATAATTTCTGAAGCACTGTAGCTAGTACTAGCCTCAGCAAAAGAGATACACTTAACTAGTGATTCTGCAGCTTCTGCCCAGCTGATTTTTTCCTTTTCTTCCGTTTCGGCATCTGAGTCACTTTCTTCAAGATTTTGAGTAGACTGAGGGTTTACTACACTGTTGATAATGTCCTCATCGGTTAGTTCTTGTTCAACAGGCTCATTCTAGTCGATTAGAATCAACTCCTCTACCTAATCTTCAGGCAGGTTTTTTAAGGGATTGTCAGCACTTCTAACGACATCCAGAACTTTGGTCAGAGCGTCTTGATGGTTTTCTTCCTCATCAGTCTGTAGAATTAGGTCAGATGCAGGGTTTGCAGCTGGCCAAAGTTTTTACAATTTTCCGGAGCGATGCCGGACTAATAGACTTCTACTGTAATAATGTTTGACAAAATTTAGAGTGGTGTAAATCCTAAAGGACTTCAAGGCCACTGAACCAAGTGACGATCCCACTTTTTTAGATGCAACGCTGGACACTGGGTGTGCTTGTGTCTGAAACTTAGCAGATAAGCTTACCTGGCTTAATTAGGATATCGTTTTAATTTGAGCGTACTTATGCCCACTGGCGGATACAGGGATGCTAGTCCGGCCATGGTCCCCTTCACACTTTTTTACAGACTTTGCCCCCCCCCCACTCGTCGGAACCCTTATGTATCACGGCACGTTTCATATGCTCTCAAATCTGCTGTTATTACTCTTCTATTATAGATCCAAGGTCTGGAGCCGGCCGATGTTGCCAACTACAGACCAATATTTATTTACTATCCACGATGCTAGAACTGATCGTCGGCTACATCGACTCCGTCGGATTGTTTCCAAAATTCCAGTCGGCATATCGGAAGTTTCACTCCTCTGAGACGGCTTTGACGCAAATTCTGTCCATCGACGGTCGCAACATTGTGCTAATGTTGATACTGGACATTTCTGCTATATTTGCTACCGTTGATCCAGGTGCAGCGACTGAACACGATTTTGGGTTTTGTCGATGGTTCTGGAGGGGTTCAAATCATACTAGGTGAGCAGACGACTGCGCGTGCTGCACTCCCTCTATTTTTTGACTACTACAACACTCACTTGCGGGGTCCCACAGGGTTCAGTCCTCGGCCCCATCCTATTCATTCTTTACACGGCTCACGTTGCCAAAATTATCCGGAGATATATAGCTTTTTTCACGATCTCTACGCAGATGATTCTCAAAAATACGGATCTTGCCAGCTATCTGCGGTGGACATCGCACGTCTCAGTCACACGCTGGTGGCGTATATATCAGAGGTCGCGTGCTGGATGAGGTCCAATCGACTAAAGTTCAATTTGTCAAAAAGGGAACTGATCTGGTTTTCTTTTTTCCGGTGACTTGTTCAACTTGACAACGCTCCATTCCTGATCTGTTCTGACCTTGTCCGGCCGTTCAGCAAAGATCATGGACTATAACTCGACAGCAGCCTGACATTTGTTCCACACATCACCAGGGTCGTTCGAACCTGCTTTGGTGTGCTGCGATAGATTCGTTCCGTCGTCAGATCGCTGGCGCGTGGGGTAGTGCGCATGCTGGTCCACTTATGCATTCTTTTGCAGGTTGATTACTGTAACGCTACATTTGCTGGACTACCGCAATGCACAATCGCTAGATTCCAGGCTGTCATCAATGCCACCGCGCGGTTTGTTGGCGGCATCGGCAGGTATGACCATATTACTCCAGTTCTGCGCGATCACCTTCACGTCCTGAAAATCAATAAACATATTCAGCTCAAACTCTGTTTACTCGTGTTTCGATGCCTCTGTGGGCTCGCGCCAATGTGTCTGCGACGACACATATAACCCCTGGCTGATGACTTCAGCCAACAGCGATTTAAATCATCAAAGACACGTGAAGTTTTCGTTCCTCATCGGCAACCTCTTTTTCCGGGTTGCTGGTTTTTTAGCCTGGAAGTCTCTTCCACGCTCTGTTCAAACAATTTAAAAAAACTTTAAAACAAACCTATTTCAATTTTCTTATGTCGTTCGTATTTGAATTTGTACATTGGGCATAACAAAACAATTTTACAATAAAAAAGTTAAAACTAAATTTAAAATAAATGCAAACAACAAACTAGAAAATATAATAGTGCCCAAAGGGAGCATCCGAAAAGGTAAATCTTGCTTGAGGATTACTCGTTTTACATTAAATGATGTTACATTTCAACGTCTCTTCAGTTAAGTTCTGGTGTCAGACGTCAGAAGCAGTGGCGGATCTAGGGGGGCCCGGACCTCAGAGTTTTCAACAAATAAAAAAAAATTGTACTTTTTAGCTTAAAGTTTTGTCTCTGTATCCTGAGGCTTTATCTTTCCTAAATTCACTTCTCGACCATCAAAAGATATTTGAGAATTTCGGGCCTTTTTCAAACCAATTTAATACAAGATATAATTCAAATAATATCTCAAAGAACATTTAGACTTTCACGGGCAGGTCCAGCAAAAAAGTTGAAAATGACAACTTCCTTTTTCTAATTAAGTTTAGACGGCTCAACAACAATTTCTTAAAACAGTAATCATTTTTAATATGAATAAAAGCTGTAAGTTCAGGGACGTCAATTTGGAGGGAGCAGAGAGGGTATTTTTCTTCTGACTTTTCAGTGGGCCCCCTGACGTAGTTTTGGGCCCAAAGAAATAGAAATGAGGTCCCAAAATTGGCCTAAGAAGTGTAAAGTTGAAAATTCAGAGGTTTGAACTTTTCTGTAAAGAAATGAACCAACAGTTTTCAGTTTATTTAATGAAAGCGATATTTGATTTGTTAAAGTAAAAAGTTATAATAAAAACTTAGTTTTTTCCATATTGATTTGAAAGTTTCTTATATTTCCAATTTACACATATTTTACATATCAAGTATTTAGAAGAATGTGGTCAAGGTTTTTCTATTTTATAGACTTATTATCATCAACAAATTGCAGACAATTAGTAACCGCCTAATTGCAAAAGTTTTTCATGGTTCACTTAATTTTAGCTTTTAAGTGTCTGATGACCTAACTCTATGATGAAAAAAACAGGTGTTTTGTCTTGATATTGCTCCAGAGAGAGAAAATACAGAAAGAAAGTGGAAAAATGCGAATAGATTAAAAGTTTAATTTCGACTCATTTTGTTTGGTTTTACTAAATACAAAATTCAAGATATCTTACAACGGACTTTATAACAAAATCAATCAAAACTTGAAAAAATTGAAAAAAAATTTCGGGCCCCCCCTTACGAAATTCCTAGATCCGCCACTGGATTGCGCTGAAATTGATATTGGTTCCAGCGCTCCTAGCTTTTCTGTAGCAGATTTGATCAGTCTGTGGAATGTTGAAAGCTTGCTAACGTAACAGTATGGGATAGTTCTTGAAAATGCATGCTCGGCACCACAATATTACAAAGTCGACAGATCAGCTTGAGAAATCGTTCGGTTTCTCCGGGACGGCAATAAAATGAATTCGGTCCTATCTCACTGCTAGGATGCAGCGTGTTCGATGCGGTGGATTAATGTCAACCGTAACACCTATGCTATTCGGAGTGCCTCAATGCTCCGTGCTCGGTCCACTGCTCTTCGTTTTTTATACCGCCGATGTTTTCCGCATTGCTGAGAAGCATGATTTCTCCATTCATGGGTATGCCGACGATTTACAGATTTACAATCACAGTCTCATTCGTTAAACGCTTCAGCTCAGTCGTCGGCTCGTCTATTGAGTCGGCTGCATCGGCAAGTGGATGTTGAGAAATCGCCTTAAATTGAATGCGTCGAAGACTGAGCTTATCTGGTTGGGTTCATCACGTCGTCTGGCTGCCTGTTCATTTGATTCGATTGTGATAGATGGAACAACCATCCAACCGTCGCTCACAGTTCGGGATCTAGGCGTCATCCTCGATCCAGCCATCAGTCTAAGTGATCATGTCAACCAACTGACAAGAACATGCTATTTTCACCTTCGTCAGCTTCGCTCGATTCGCCAATCTCTGACCATCTATTCATGCCACGCCCTGGTCCGCGCAATGGTTTTATCTAGACTCGACTACTGTAACGGACTCCTCGGCGGTGCTCCGAAGTGCCTTTTTGGTCGGCTGTCCGGCGTCATGACAGCTGCCGCACGCCTCATCCTCATGCTTCCTCTGAGGGTCCACATGACTGATGTGATCTCGACGCAACTTCACTGGCTCGACATTCCTGCCCGAGTTGTCTTCAAACTCTGTGTGTTGGCTTTTCGGTGCCAACACGGGTCGGCACCTCCTTATCTCGCAAATTATTTTATCCCGGTTGGTACGGCTTACGATCAACTGCTGCCAGACGTTTGTGTGTCCCGCGCACCAATACTGTGACAATCGGGTCCGCGGGCATTTGCAATCTGCTCCCCAACTGTCTGGAACAATCTGCCAACGGATCTTCGTGATCCAAATCTCTCTCTCTTCTTTCAGAAAGAAGCTAAAAACTCATCTTTTCAAATTATAATCTACCTTATAATAATAATAATAATAATAATAATAATAATAATAATAATAATAATGATAATGATAATGATAATGATAATGATAACGATAACAATAATAATAATAATAATAATAATAATAATAATAATAATAATAATAATTGATCTTGTATAATTGGCTACAGTAACTTGAAACCGAGAAAGTATATACGTAAAAAGTGTGGCGTATCTTTTGAGAAAAGGCAATGGTTGCGACTTCATAAGATCACTTGTACTTTTGGTAAGCCATCAAGCACAATTTTCTACTTGTTTTCTACATAAAAAAAAATCTCTTTCAGGTCATGTCCAACGATAAGATTTTGTAGTTAAAAAATTGTTATGTTAATAACTGCAAATGAAATATTACCGAAAGCTCCGGTATTTTAGCAGAAAATTTTCATCTTTCCTGGTTCTTCAGCGGACGTAGTTTACCTATACAAATTTTGTAAAAGCTTTTAAAGAGGTATCCGACATTTACATTACAATTTCAGAGCATACGGTATACAGTAGAGTTCTGCACGTACCGGGCCGCCCAGTTGCCGACTGGCTGTGACTTTAGTACTTTAGTTTACAGGGCAAAATCCGCCGAGAAAAACTTGGATCACGAGAAATTATAAAACCAGGTCCCCCATTCAAAACTTCTAAAACTTTTTTTTCTAAAACTGTCCTCCAACAGGTACGGCCCCGAAAATTATCCCCGTCTCCTCCTTTCGGCGGCCCTGAACAGCAGGGGCGCAGCCAGAAATTTTTTCGGGGGCCCGGGGGGAAAACTGATAAGTAAGGAGTTTTACTAAAAAATTTACAACCCACAAAAGTCAAGGCTTAGCAACAGTTTCAGCTATAATTAGTAATAACAAACCATAAGACCGTTCACTTAGAACAGTAAATTACAATATGAAATTCAGCCGACGTTTTTTTGTCAAAAAATGTTAAGGTCGCGATTGATAGTCATCTGGGCAAATCCATTCAGCCTTGTCTGGCCCATTGTAGTGCGTAGATAAGATTTGGGTCTGCGCATAGATGAGAAGGATCTCTCGGCGGTCGCCAAAGAAAGGGGCAAGTGGTGAAGAGTTTCAGCAGCGTATTTATCTGTGGGTAGATGGAATATTGACAATGTTGCAGAGCATCAACTGCGGTATGTGGCCGCTCTGCTTATTGGGTCCTAGCCAAAGTAGGTCGGGTCGGGTCGAAAACAGGTGGGTCGGGTCACAAAAGAAAAAACAAAAATAGGTCGGGTCGGGTCGGGTCAGATTTTCTGGTGGGTCGGGTTTTCAAAGATAGACCCATGGACAACTCTCACCCTAAAATTTTTGATAATTTATTAAATATTTAATTTGCAAAATAATTGCTAACTCAAATATGTCTCGAAAACACGGGCACGCGCATCACTTCAACATCAGCATTGGCAAGGTTTCGGAAAGGGGGCCAGACCCCCCTGCCCCCCTGGCTGCGCCCCTGCTGAACAGGACTCGTTTTACAAATGAATAAAATTGTCGTTCCAGTCGTCAGCACATCAAGCATTTTGCAGATGATAGTAAAATGATTAGCATTATTAAATAAATAAAAACTCCAACAGACTCCAAAATGACATTTATGTGGCAGCCCATTAGTCAACGCCCAAATGGTTAAGGCCCTTCAATATTGAAAAATGTAAAGTTATGCATGTTTGACTAGCTAAGTGAAAATCCAAACATAATCTTACTGAATACCAGGTACATTTACTTGAACAGAACAAAGCCAAAGTGATATTAACACAAAACTCATTTGACTGAAAATTCAATGAAGACAGTGACAATTTTTTTATTTCCAATCAGTCGATGAGCAGACCATTAAAATTTTTAGTTAACATTTGCTAACAGAATTCAATAAAAAATTACTTAATTGATTTCATTGAAACAAATATTAAAAACATTAGCATTGAAGTTTTTGACATTTTAAATACTATGTTAAATACTCAAAAAGCCAGAAAATACAAATTTTAACTAGGTGATTTTGTAAACAAAAAACAACAAAAACAGTGAAATATTCGTTTTAAATTCATTGTTAATAATGATGATTTTAAACAAGACTTCAACTATGAATATTTTAACATGTTTAGTAAGGGTGTCAATCTATATATATATAAATGAATGTTTGTATGTATGTATATATGTATGTTCTTTATGCATTGCTACACCATTCATCCGATCCTAATGAAATTTTCACACAACCTTGAGAGTCAAGGGTAATCAAATATAGAGAAAAAAATTTGAAATCCGTCACAAAATGAGCGGAGCGGGAACTATATACATATATATATATACATACATATACATACATAAATGAGCGTAAACGGGAACGGGAAGCCAACCGAGAGCGAAAGATAGAGCGGGAAAAGGAAAGCGACCGAAAACGGGAAAGCAGCCGGGAGCGGGAAAGCGACCGGGAGCTGGAAAACGACCGAGAGCGGGAAAGTGACCGGGAGCGAAAAGCGACCGGAACGCGTCGGGAACGGGAAAGCGGAGAAGGAAAAGGGAGCGAGAGATGCAACAATAGAAAGACCTCTAAAATCCCCGGGCAACGCCGGGTGCCCCCGCTAGTATATTATAAAAACTTAATTAAATCATTTTGGATTTTTTTTTATCATTTCGATTTTACAGTTTCCAATGTGAGTCTGCAGGCTTCAAAGCTGAAAAATCTTTATCGAGAATTTTTCTGAACTCATTGGTTGTAGCCACACAGTAATATTTTATTATTATATTATTTGACAACTTATATAGCACATTTAATATAAATACTTCAAGGGCGCTTATGCTTATACGTATATGCCTTCGCTGAGTATTTTTGAAAATTTTCAAAATGTCTTTCATAAAATAATTATTTATGAAAATTAAATTAACGCTTTCGTGCAAAATTAGCTTAAAAATATTCGTGACGTAATGAAAAATTTTCTGTGTTTTGGTTTGGTAAAATTTACAGCTTAATTCAAATAAAATAACACTAAAAGTTATTATTCGTCTGTTTTTGCTTTAAATTTTCGAAATTAAAGCAATTGTAACTATTTTATTTGAAATTAAATGTACTATTTTGTCTTAACCATATTTTTTTTCTTATTGGGATCAGGTTTGACATAAATTTAAAAATATTTTTACCAATGCTTTTATTAACTCGTCGTCTCTGTTTCTCTGTCTGTCTGCTTCTCTGTCTGTTTCAAATTTTGCAATCAATTTTTGAGTCACTTCCTGATGATAGATTTTTTTTTCAAATTTTGCATACATGCTCAAAATAGAAGACAATTATTAGTTTTACAATAAGTCAATTAATTTAGTTAATTTTAATTAATTTCGATATTTCGATATAATTAAGATATTTCGACTTTAATATAAAATAAAAGAGTAATATAAGAAAAAATTGATTGCAAAATTTGTGTTTTAATTACATATAAGAGCATTGGTTTTAAAAATTCGTTTTTAATTTACTTGTTATTTGTTGAGTTTTCGTTTGATATTGTTATAGCGTCGGTACTTTATCATTAAACTGCAAACACGAAGACTCTATTAAGAGGTTTATTTGTGAGAGACCATCTACATGCACGATACGTTACGACTGGCGTGGAAGCGACCACTAACAGGAAAATGAGACATCAGTAAACAAAGTACATAAAAAGATATACAAAGATAAATAATTTATATATATATATATATATATATATATATATAAATGACTGTCTCTATGTATGTCCTTTATGCATTGCGGGTGGCAGGTAACACTGTTTGATCCCATATGCACGAGCAGTTCCTGGCGCTGTGGGGTATTATCAATACGAAGGAGCGCCCTAATGCTCCATACATTTACATTTACATTTCCACCATTCAACATGCACGATACAATACGACAGTAGTACAAAACGATTCCGATGATATAATGGTATTATATCGACGAATCGATTTCAAGACCACTACGATGCAGGCAGCCGTATTCAGCGCCTCAATCGATTTATTTTTCCCCAGTGAAACCACCGGTACTCATTTGACTACCACAGGAGGATGAAAGGCTGAGTTGATCTGAGCATTTAGATCGACTGAATTCAGAGTGAACTTGCTCGAGGAAGTTACACGATGTAGGATTTTGCTTACCTGGGAGTTGAACCCAGGACCCCAAGCTCAAAAGTCAAAGACTTTTACAGCTGTCACATCGCGCCTCTAAGATCGTAGTCGTAACGCATATAAGGGGTAGAAAAAAGGGGTATAGAGACGAAACTTTGGAATTTTGTTCAGAATATACGGTACATTACTGTGTCCAAAATCCCCGTTTGTACCACTTGAGGAATTTTAGCTAGAGAACTTTCAAGTTTGTATCGATATGGCGTTTGAATGCCCGTTCACCGTAGCAATGATTATTTTTTATAACTGACTAGCGGGGTTACCCGGCGTTGCACGGGGTTTTACAGAGATTTTGTTATCGTTTTTCTCTCTTGCTCCCGTTTCCTTCTCAGCTTGCTCTCCCGCTTCTGGTCGTTTTCCCATTCCTGTCGCATATTTACAAAGCAGGGTCGGTTCGATACAGGCCACGCCCCTTCATTAACCCTTTTGCTTGCAGCCACGCCCATTCATGCCCATCGTCTTTACCGTTTGACCTAATTTCCTACTTTTGTGATAATAGCAATAATGGCTGAACAAGAAAACAAGTTTTCTTTAGACACATTTAAAGATGTTAAAGACATGGGCGACATGGCGTTTTGGTGGGATATTTTCAGACATATAATCTTTAAAATGACACCATGATTGTCATCAACTTTAAAAATAAGCAGAGACATTTGAGTTTTAAAGTTTCACCATATATGAGACGTAGACGCCTGATATTAGAGAAATATCAATCGATTAGAGAAATATCAGTCAGTTTTGTTAATGTCTGGTAAAAAATTGTGATTGGTTTGTGGTATGGATTTTATTTATGACTAGCAGTGCCCGTAGCGGCTTCGCTCGCATGAAATTAGAGAATTTAAACCGTGCATACATAGTAGACTACTGCACGGATCAATTTTTTACGTCTCGGCTCGGCCCGTCGACAACTTGGCCCAGCCCGTTTAAAAAACCGAAATTCCTGGTCTAATATGGGCCCGGCCCGTTTTTACAGGCCTAGAAGTTCTATATACTTGATGAAAAACTTCGGCCCGTCCCACCTTGACTTCAGGTTTAGCCCGGCCCGTCTGAACACCCTAAAATCACTTAAATGTCTATATACTTGGTTAAAAATCTTGGCCCGTCCCACCTTGATTTAAGGTTTGGGCAGGGCCGTATGAAGACCCTAAAATAACGGCTTGGCCCGTCAGTCCGGTGATAAACTGAACTCATCTACTTTTAACCGGCACAAAACCTCAAAATACTAATTTTCACATCTGTAGCACTTACAGTTTTTGAATAGCAGTAATTTTAAAATCAAATAAACCTTTTTCCACTTCACATTTGAGGTCCTGGAAACCAAATTTTCAAAAAATGGTGAAACACGTATATCATTATTTTTAGAGTAGAAACTGAATACTAATTTTACTTTTGTAGCATTTACAGTTTTTGAGAAGCAGTTACTTTAAAAACCAAGTAACCCTATTTTACACCCCATATTTGAAGTTCTGGAAACCAAATTTTCAAAAAATGGTAAAACGCGTATATCATTATTTCTGGAGTAGAAACCAAATACTAATTTTTACTCCTGTAGCATCTACAGTTTTCGAGTAGCAGTTACATTAAAAACCAAGTAACCCTATTTTACACCCCATATTTGAAGTTCTGGAAGCCAAATTTTCAAAAAATGGTAAAACGCGTATATCATTATTTCTGGAGTAGAAACCAAATACTAATTTTTACATCTGTGGTATTTACAGTTTTTGAGTAGCAGTTACTTTAAAACACAAATAACCCTATTTTCCACCCCACATTTGAAGTCCTGGAAACCAAATTTTAAAAAAATGCTAAAAAACGTATTTTATTATTTTTGGTGTAGAAACTAAATACTAATTTTCACCCCTGTAGCATTCACAGTTTTTGAGTAGCAGCTACTTTAAAAACCAAATAACCCAATTTTCCAACCCACATTTGAGGTCCGGGAAACCGAATTTTCAAAAAATGTTGAAACACGTATCTTTTTATTTTTTAAGAGGAATCCATATACCAAATTTTAAAATCTCCTCATTTTTGGTTTTCGAGATATACATTGTTTTAGAAAAAAGTTTGTTTTCCAGTTTCTTCCCCTCAGAAGCAAAATTTTTTAAAATCCTTTCTTAGTGGATGCTTACGCAATAAAAGTAATATAAGTTCTAAATTTTACGTTCCTAGGATGAGGCGTTTGAGCTCGGCGTTGATTATCAGTCAGTCAGGACATGTTCTTTTATATATATATATATATATATATATATATATATATATATATATATATATATATATATATATATATATATAAATTATTTTTCCCCATATATTTTTACATATATGTATATTTATGTATATATATATATATATATATATCTATATGTATATATATGTATATAGGGGGAAGTGGGGTAATATGGGGCCTCGGGTAATATGGGGTACCCACCTTTTTATTATAAGAACAGCGTTATAAGAATATTTAATTAGCGATCTATGGTCGTATTGGTTATGTAACTCTGCTGCATAGCCGATAAAGCAATTTTGTTTACGAGTTTACGTAATAGATTAGAAATCATTTTTTAACGTTTTCTGTTAAGTTCCATCAACTGTGTTTCTCCACGCATAAAAGAGAGAAAAAGTAAGATATTTTCTAACAATTGTGAATTTCTATTTTTTTGGGATATACTTTAACAGTGTTTTTAATTATCAGCCGCTACAATGTCGATTTGCCAAAATTTTACAGATTTTATTCGTGGTATGCTGTTGGGTAATATGGGGTATCTGGGCTGGGGTAATATGGGGTACACCCCATATTACCATATTCCTGATTTCTTCACTTTTTACACGCATTTCATCATTGATCTGTTACCTTTATTTTATTATGTCATTACTTTATACTGCTTTATTATCTTTTCAGATGCCCCGTAATTATGCAAAATCTTACAATACGGAGCCCAGAGTCAACATCTGCAGTGACTCTCATTTAATATTTTTAAAATGTTTTTATTACTTATGTTATTGTTTTATTAATACAATATTGTTTTATAACAATTACTTTTGTTGTCCTTGTTATATTTAGGTTTAATGAAAGCTGGAACATACCTAACATTCAAGTACCCCATATTACCCCACCTCTAGTGGGTAATATGGGGTACTTGAATGCTACACTTTATTCAATTATTTTCTAAAAAATGAAATCATATTTGCTTAAATGTTTCATTAACTCATAGTAATATGTCTGCTTGGTATACAGAGAAAAAAAATTAAATTTCTGCCACTATAATATGGTTTAAATTATATTTTTTTGTTAAGTACCCCATAATACCCCACTTTCCCCTATATATATATTGCATCTGCAATCCGGCAGTATTCGACAACATTTTGAAACAATACATCATCGAAAACTCACACGTGAAGTTCTTGTTGCTAATTCGAATATTGTTGTTAAAGAATACGATCCTCTTCGACTTAAAATAAAAGAAGCTTTTTATATTCAGAAACTCTGCCCTTTAATTAATAAACAATTTGAAAAGTTTTCTACAACTCTTAGATTATTTGGATTCACTGAGGACATTGCTTCACGACCGAATTTTGAAAAAAGTAACAATGTTTTGACTGCCTCTGACAATGTTGACACTTCGATTAACGGAAATAGCATGGGTCCTATTGATCTTTCAAATGGTCATCTTCTCGATACCTTTTCTAACGCGACTCTTGATGATTCCAATGTTAATGAATTCCACGACATCGGTAACTGCTGCTCTGTTGATCTGGTTCATTCACTTGATAATTTTCTTGAGACTGATTCACCTGATGAGTTTCAGCTTAATCATAAGTGTGATATGTATAAAACAAACAGTCCTGACGTTTTGGACGCATGCTCTTTTTCGCAATATTTCGATACCACGCAAGATCCGTCATCTAAAGATACTTTAGAAAATATTCTCACAGAAAGTCCTTGTTCTTTCACGACCGTTGTTGATGACTTGGATCAACCTGTTAGTCCCGATGATACCGCGCGCACCTGTGTCGAAGAAGAATGTCCGATTAATGACAATTGTTCGTACTCATCCAGTTCCTTCCTCCATTTACTTTCAAACGAGAACATCGCTGTTCAACGAAAGCGGAGATATTCTTGATTTTATTTATTTAAATATCTTATGTAATTTCGACTTAATTTAATCATTTATTATCATAATACTTGCTTTTATTATTATTATTATTATTATTATTATTACTGCTACTATTATTTTATCCTTTAATTAAACGTTTTTAATTATACTTATTTTACCCTCATAACTCCAGTTTATTTTATGTACGTTAATTTAATTAAATTGTCTAAAGTTGATTATTTTTATTAATATCCTTCTATTGAGATAATTCCTTGACGATATTAGTTTATTTGTATATTTAGTTATTACATGTTTTCGTATCTTTTGACTCCTTTTACGCGATCGTATTTACAGACACTGAAGATGGCGAAAGCCGAAACGGCCCGTAAGTCTGAAATAAAGAAAGTTTTAAATGTTAATACTTTTCTTAATACGTGTTGCAGTAAACAAAAAACGTTGTTCCGAAATATTGAGAAAGTATCTATAAAACTCATAGCGGCTAAATGGAGACTTATTTTTAATTGAGCTTGTCTTAAAGAAAATCTTATGCCATCTTACATTATATATATATATATATATATATATATATATATATATATATATATATATATATATATATATATATATATATATATATATATATATATATATATATATATATATATATATATATATATATATATATATAAGAACATGTCCTGACTCACTGATTGACTGAAAATTGAAAGAAAATCATATGCCATCTTACTTTATATATATAAATATAAATATATATATATATATATATATATATATATATATATATATATAAAAGAACATGTCCTGACTGACTGATTGACTGACTGATTTTTTTTTTTTTTTCAATAGTTTATAGTCCTTTACACCAGGTGTTTTAAGACTGAAATGGCTGTATGTAGGAAGCACCTAAGTACTTCCTGTCGTGGATCATAATTTGTTCTTTTTAACTTTTCCCTCCTCCTTTCTCCAGGCTTGGGACTGGCTTGCAAATGCAAGGCGGAGTTAAAAAAAAATATGGAACGCTTCACGAATTTGCGTGTCATCCTTGCGCAGGGGCCATGCTAATCTTCTCTGTATCGTTCCAATTTTAGTATATGTACTGCCGAAGCAAGTACAGACTGACTGATATCAACGCCGAGCTTAAACGCCTCATCCTAGGAACGTGAAATTTGGAACTTATATTACTTTTATAGCGTAAGCAGCCATTAAGAAAGGATTTTTGAAAAATGTGCTCCTGAGGGGATGAAGCTGGAAAACAAATTTTTTTCTAAAACAAAGCATATCTCGAAAACCAAAAATGAGGGGCTTTTGAAATTTGGCATCTAGATTCGTCTTAAAAAATGAAAAAATAAGTCACCATTTTTTGAAAATTTGGTTTCCAGGACCTCAAATGTGGGGTGGAAAATAGGGTTATTTGTTTTTTAAAGTAACAGCTACTCAAAAACTGTGCTACATATGTAAAAATGAGTATTTAGTATCTACTAAAAAAATAAAGATATTCGTACTTTATCGATTTTTGATAATTTGGTTTCCAGGACCTCAAATGTGGGGTGTAAATAAGAATTTGATTGATATAACTCCAAAAACTAAAAATGTTAAAGTTTTGCAATATAGTACCGAGATTATTTTTACCAAATAACAAAATACATGTTTTATTAATTTTTGACTTGAAATGTGGGGGGAAGTAGGGTTATATTTTTTGTAGAATAACTGCGACTCTAAAACTAGAAATACTACAGATATACAAATTAGCAAATAGATACTATTTAGAAGATAAAGTTACAAATGTTTTACCATTTTTTTTTTGGTTCTGGCTTTCAGGACTACAAATGTAAAGCAGAGAATAAGATTATATTTGCTTGAAAACTCAATAACTGAAAATGTAAAAACATTAAAATTCAGTATTAAAGTTTTTTTTACAAAATTATAAGATACGTGTTTTATTATTTTTTCTAAAAATTAGTTTCCCAGTAACGGTTTTTGCCCGTTAAAACTGGTTGAGTGCAGGCCTTGATTTTTGTGGGGCAGTTCGGGCTTAAATAACAAGCCAGGCCTGAAATTTTTTGTCTATGAAATAGGGTTGCACCGTACTTGGGTTTTTCAAATCCGGCCGGGGTCGGTTCTGGCCGGATTCATAATTCAAAATCCGGCCAGGGCCGGAGCCGGTCTTGGCATTTTTATTATTCATTATTCATCTTTTTGTTCAATTGCTGGTTATCATTAAAAACCAACGTAGTACCCCACAGACAATATCAGCTTTATTTCAAATAAACAATAAACAAAAAATAGTAAACAGTATTCGAGGAGGTGGCAGTGGCAACTTCAACAGCAGCCGCCATCGAAGTCTTTAGACTGTTCATCTCACTGTACAGGATTGGATGCTTAGATCTTAGATGAGTGAGCAGAGAAGACGTCAAACAACTTTTGGGAGTATTAGTCTTGCCCCGTGACAACTCCGTGTAGCAGTGTTTACAAACACTGAAATAAATAAATAAATACGTTAAATCCGGCTCCAAATCCGGATTCTGAAAAATGGCCGGGGCCGGAGCCGGGGCCGGTTTTCGGTGCAACCCTACTATGAAATAAGCCGCACCGGGTCTAAAAAAATCCGTGTAGGGCACTATGGATTAGAGTGCTGCACGGACCGGACCAGACCGTGATTTTAGGATCTTCAGACCGGATGGGACAAACCTGAAGTCAAGGTAGGACGGGCCGAAATTTTTCGCCAAGTATATAGAAATTTTAAACCTGTAAAAACGGGCCAGACTCTAATTAGCCTGGCCGTGTCGGGCCTGAAATTTTGGCTTATAAAGCGGGCCGGGCCAAGTTGTCGATCGACCTGACTGAGTCGGGCCGTAAAAAATCGCCCCGTGCAGTACGCTACTGTGGATGCGTATTTTCCTTTTCAAGCGAGCGAAGCCGCGACAGGAATGCTAGTCTATATATATATATAAAAGAATATGTCCTGACTGACTGACTGATAATCATCGCCGAGCTCAAACGCCACATCCTAGGAACGTGAAATTTGGAACGTATATTACTTTTATAGCGTAAGCACCCACTAACAAAGGCTTTTTGAAAATTTGCTCTTGAGGGGATGAAACAGGAAAACAAACTTTTTTCTAAAACAACGCATATCTCGAAAACCAAAAATGAGGAGGTTTTGAAATTTGGTATCTAGATTCTTTTTAAAAAATAAAAAAATACGTGTTTCACCATTTTTCAAAAATTTGGTTTCCAGGACGTCAAATGTGGGGTGGAATGTGGGGTTATTTGTTTTTTAAAGTACCTGCTTGTCACGACTCCGCCTTTGCGACAGTCGATACTGCTGGAGAAATTCAAGACGATTATCTATCGAAACAAAGTGAATCACACACTGATTGAGTATTAATTATTTTATTACGAATACAGTTCAAACTTATCGAAAGATATCAATTAAACCACGCAACAGAGAATAACAGGTTCAAGTTCTATCAAACATGGCGAACAACAACGAAGTAGATCGAAACAGCTTTATATATACAAGCCCTCCAGGCCAGCCGCAACTGCCTAAATTTGCAGGCTACAGGCCAAAATATTCAAACAGTCGCGTAATGATACATACAATTCAAAACGCGCAACGTTGTGCAATACCCCTTGCACCACCTACGCCGGAAATTCCAAACATATAGGGCCAGGCACGCACACTGCGTTTACGCGGGCGTGACATACCTCCCCCCCAAAGTCGGTAACGATCCTTCTCGTTAGCGGCAACAGTTTCATTCTTTGATCTGGGTCGATCCGGTTGGCTGAGTGTGGATCCGGTTGGCTGAATGGCTTCTTTTGTCGACGGGTTTCCCTGTGCTCGTCCACTTCATCTGTCCTGAGAACCTGAAAATCCAGAACAGACGCGACAGCGATGAGTCCCACACGAAAGAAAGACGTGGTCGAAGAACCTTCCGAGCAAGGACAAAAGAGACGCCCTGCAGCTCTTTGTTCAGTGACGCGCTCTTCTCATTGGAAACCTGCAAGGAAAAACTCACGACCGATCCACTATATCGTTGGCCAAGATCGCCCAAAGAAAGAAATTAACTAAAGAACGTTATAAGGATAATTCTATAAACTATCTACCAAACCTCAGTGAGTTTAAAGAAGGAAAATCCTCTACCCTGCATGCAGCGTCCACTATATGCAAGCTACTTAGGCTACTTCAAGTCTCCTAAATATATTAATGATAATATTGATGGCAACAATATAAAACACCAAATGATTCAAGAAAACGACGTATTTGAGGAGAGAAAATCCTCTATCATGCATGCAACGTCAACTATATGCAGAACTACTTAGGCTACTCATAGTCTCATAGACATAACGATATTAATACTGATAGTAACAGTATAGAACACCAAATGGTTCAAACCAAACGGACTATTATAACTATCGACAAAAATGGGGCTAATAAAGTTTGTGGCTTTTATGGCAGTAAGTCGTGGGCTGACAGTTACACATCCTAGATATTCTAAAACTAATTTAATCGAGACAGGACATCAGCTACTATATTCTGTTTACCTGACCTATATTTGAAAGTCAGATTAAATTCCTGGATAGCAAGTGCCAATCGAGTCAGTTTAGCGCTTTTGGAAACTGACTCGGTAAGGTACGTGAGAGGATTATGATCCGAAAAAATTACGATCTCAGATAACAATATCCAGGATTTGAATTTGCTTAGAGCCCACACGACTGCGTAAGCCTCTCTCTCTATGGTGGACCACCTCGTCTGAGTAAGTGTTAACTTCAGACTGGCAAAAGCAATAGGGACTTCTACCCCTTCCTCACTCCCCTGGAACAAACAACACCCAACAGCCACTGCACTAGCATCCGTCGCTAATCCGAACCCCTTACTATAATCAATTGTGCTTAGAGTTGTAGCATTAGTAAGATCGTCTATGAGTTTTTGTAATGCGACCTGGTGTTTGCTTTCCCAAAGAATTTTGTTGGGAACACCCTTTTTAGTCAACTCAGTGATAGGATGGGCAGTCTGGGCTAGATTGGGTATGAAGTTGCGGAAATAACTGAACAACCCCATTATCCGCTTGACTTCCTTTTTATTCGTGGGAGGTTTGATCTCTTGTACAATGGCGATTTTATCGGGATCAGGTGCGACAATCCCCGAACCTACGACATGTCCTAAAAATACCACCTTAGGCTGTACAAACCGACATTTTTCCAGGTTTAGGGTCAACCCTACATTTTTAATGATGGTGAAGAATTGCAAAAGATGTAGTTTATGTTCTTCCCAACTAGACGAAATAACGGCAAAATCGTCAATAAACGGTTCCGTAAAGGATCTTATCGGTTGCAGAATCATCGATATCGCCCTCATGAAAGTATTTCCTGCCGATTTCAGACCAAAGGGCATTCTGCGAAACTCAAACAACCCTTCTTCACAAGAAAAAGCCGTTAACCATGCTGATTCAGGACCTATAGGAATTTGCCAATACCCTTTGCGTGCATCGAAACAGCTAATGAATTTTGCTCTGCCGACCTTCTGAGGTACGTTGGGGATATCGGGAATGGGAAAGCAGTCTCTCTTCGTATAACGATTAACATGACGATAGTCGATGGCTATACGGACCCCCTTTTCTCCCTTAGGTCCCTTCAAAACACAAACCATCGGACTTACCATAGGACTCTGCGATGGTACAATGACGCCCTGGCGAAGCATATCTTGTATCTGATTAGCAACTTCTACCTTCAACAATTCAGAGGTTCTATAGGCTCTCAGGTGTTTGGGGGTAAATTCAGGAGAAATCGCGATTTTGTGAGACACTACAGAACAAACTCCTAATGATTCTGAAAATATCTCAGGAAAATCATCAATTATATCACATAATTGTGTGCGATAATCCTGTGAAAGATGGTCAAAACAACCCTTTGCAGCCCTACAACTCGGAGGTTCATCATGATAAGGATCAAATTTACTTGGAAAATCAATCAAACCAAATTCGTGGTCCTTCTCATATACCACAGAGCAATTGTTATTGATGGCTGTTTCTATTCGGTCATGGTATTTCCGAATCTTATTTGCATGTAGATGGTATTTGCAGCCCTCAATTTCCACTAAATATGAGTATGGGGCTTTCACCTTCACTATTACACCAGGACCCTGTCAAGATAGACATGTTGTGTGATTGTTGTGTGTTGTGTGTGCGCTCGCGATTTGTAGCTTTGAATATGAGTATGAATGTTCACCTGTAGTATGAATGTTCACCTGAGTTGGAGGAGTTGTGAGATATTAGTAGCTAGCCTGCGGTTTAGAGAGTTGGTTGTCGCGAGTTAGGTGTGAATTAGTGAATTGTCGAATTGTAGTGAATTGTGTTGAATTGTCGAATTGTAGTGAATTGGGTTGAATTGTCGAATTGTAGTGAATTGTGTTGAACTTTCGAATTGAAGTGAAATCTCGTATTGAAGCGAACTTTCGAATTGAAGTGAAATCTCGTATTGAAGCGAACTTTCGGATTGAAGTTACATTTTCCGTTTAGTTTATTTTGTATTTAATAATAAAGAAGTTAATATTTAAGTTGAAGTTGGAGTTTTATCGTTAAGCGGCTTGCCCAAGTTGACATTTTGGCGACCCCGACGTGGGCAAATAAAGAAGCTGTAACGTTAGTTTTGAAGTTGTTTTGCGGAATTTTCTGTTAGAAGTTTTGTCATGACCAGTATTCAAAAACTGAAAGAACTTGGAGAAAGTCTGGGGTATTAAGATACCGAACTGCAGTTGTTTGTTAAAGAGCAACAGGCAGAAGAGAGGACACAAAGAAATTTAGACAGAGAGGCACAGCTGCAGGCAGATAAGATGAAAATGGAGGCGGATAGAACCAGAACCGAACTAGAAAGAGAAAGAATGGCAAATGAGCAAAAAGACAAAATTCGTGAAATAACCAGGCTTGAGTTGGAAATCAAGAAAAACAGCCTCAACCAGACAAGTTCCGTCGGTCTAACTCATGTGGCATCAGGACCCAAGTTACCATGTTTTGAGGATGAGAAAGATGACATGGACGCGTATTTGTCTCGATTTGAAAGAGTGGCTGAAATTCAATCCTGGAGAAAATCAGAATGGGCTATATTCTTGTCGTCCCTGCTGAAAGGAAAGGCTTTGGAAGTTTATTCCAGGTTGCCGTCCGACCAGGCTGGAAATTACGACGTTTTGAAAAAAGCTCTGTTACGACGTTATGAATTAACAGAAGACGGATTCATAAAAAAATTTAGAACTGCGAGACCTGAAAAGAACGAGGCTCCCGACTCTTTTTTAGTTCGTTTGCAGAGCTACTTGCAGCGGTGGGTTGAGCTGTCAGAAGCCGAAGAAAGCTACGAGGGTTTGTCAATGCTTCTGGTGATGGAGCAATATGTGAATGGCTGCTCCAAAGAAATGGCCTTGTTTCTGAAAGAACGCGCTCCACGAAATCTTCAGGAAATGAGTAATTTTGCAAGACAGTATTTGGATGCGCACGGAGAAGAAAGTCTTTCTGAAGTCAGCGAACAAAGTTACAAGAAATCAAAAAACTGTTTCAACTGTGGGCGCATCGGACATTTTGCGGCAGAGTGCAGTGGCGGTTCTTCGAAGTTGACGACAATTTCAAATAGAGTCCACGACAAGACAAGTAGAAGCGGATGCTGGAACTGCGGCAAATTTGGGCACGTGTCAAGAAACTGCTTCCAGATAACAAATACTGCTGCATTGGTTACTGGTGGTAAGATGGAAAAAAACGGTTTCATGGTGGGTACAAAACGACAATTTCGTAACGACGCCAGTTCAACACCTGCTGCTCAATCCGCACTCGATGCAATGAGAAAAGCTCACAAGGTGGAACTGGAAAACGAACTGTGTCGTCTCAGAGAGTACTCGGTCCGTGTCGTGGAAGAACTGAAGGTTGACCATCAGAAGAAAGTTCTCCGGTTGGAATGCGAAGTCGGAGAGTTGACCGAACGGTTGAAGGCCTCCGAGAAGGAAAGGAAATTGTTCAACGAGAAGAAGTCTGTGTTAGAGAACGAATTGAATCAGATATCTCTGAAGTCGAAACAAGTCGATAAGGATTCGTCTCAGAAGGACAAAAAGATACAGACCCTGGAAAAGTTGATTTCCGAACTGAAACCGCCTTCGGAAAAGGCGTCCGGAGACAAGACGACCGGTCAATCGGCTTCTTCGGTCGTCGTGCGGACTGCCGACGTTCTTCGGGCGGACCAGATCAAGACTTCGGATCTGGAGAAGAACAACTCCAGTTTGAAACAGCAGATTAGAAAGCTCGAAGTCGACCTGGAAGAGGTGAGATCCTCGTCTTCTCTGAAACTTCAAGAACTCTTGAAAAAGTTAGAACTTTTGAAAAAGTTAGACCTGGAGCAGAGGAGATCGTCTCGTTTCTGCGACTCCCTCAGGAAGCTGAGTGGAGGAAACGACGGAAGCGGTGGCGGCGCAGAATTGTCGAAACATTTAGCATCTTTGGCTGCCGAGCTAGAGGAAGTCCACTGTCGTCTCCAGGAGAAAGAGGAGCTAGTTTCTCAGTTGGATAAGAAGCTAGAGTTGTCGGCACAGGAAGAAAAGAAGCAGCTTGGATTGGAATTATTGGAAAATCCATCGGCAAAAGTGGATGATGTCGAAGTCATTAATAACATAAACAGGGATGAGACCGGAGATAAATCTAAGAGTTCTGTAGATGGTAGCAACAGTCAAGCTTGTGAGAAATGTTTAACTATGGAGAAAGAACTAAACGATTTGTGCGAGCGAATCAAGCGATTGCAACAGCAAATTAAAAACATCCAGAACGACCACCAGTACGAGCTGGCAGTCCAGAGAGCCGCCCACAAGCGAGAGATGATGTCCAGCAAGGAGGATACGATGAGGAAGCTCGCAGACGCCGAGGCCAACTGCTTGCCGATGGAAGCCGAAAATGAATTTCCAGAATTAGAAGAAAAAAAAATATTTTTTGTCTGGAGGAAGGGACGGAATGTCAAGATAGACATGTTGTGTGTTGTGTGTGCGCTCGCGATTTGTAGCTTTGAATATGAGTATGAATGTTCACCTGTAGTATGAATGTTCACCTGAGTTGGAGGAGTTGTGAGATATTAGTAGCTAGCGTGCGGTTTAGAGAGTTGGTTGTCGCGAGTTAGGTGTGAATTAGTGAATTGTCGAATTGTAGTGAATTGTGTTGAACTTTCGAATTGAAGTGAAATCTCGTATTGAAGCGAACTTTCGAATTGAAGTGAAATCTCGTATTGAAGCGAACTTTCGGATTGAAGTTACATTTTCCGTTTAGTTTATTTTTTATTTAATAATAAAGAAGTTAATATTTAAGTTGAAGTTGGAGTTTTATCGTTAAGCGGCTTGCCCAAGTTGACAGACCCTGCCATCTCTTCATAAATTTAGACCCCCCTTTTACAGGTGCTAAAATTATTACTCTGTCACCTACACAAAAAGACCTATCACTGCTTCTAATGTTATATTTTCGTGCAAAATTGCTCTGCTCTTGGTCTCCTGCAATTTCAGCCAATTCCTTAGCTAATTGCAGGTTTTGTTTGAGATCGGCTAAGTACTTATACGGATTCTTACCTAAATGAAAAGGTAACTCCTTTTCGTTACTCCACGAGTCTCTGAGGATAGCAAGTGGTCCCCGCGGCAAAGTACCATACACTAATGTATAAGGAGCAATATGAGTTGTAGATGACGGTTTCTCGCGTAAACTCCATAATACAAAAGGAAAAACCTTAAACCACTCCTTAGGATGTGCCTCAACCAATTTAAAGATCATGTTCTTAAGACTCTGGTTACACCTCTCCACTAATCCGGATGCTTCAGGATGCCCTGGGGTGTTAAATCGAGGACTGCATCCCAAACATTTCAGAAAAGTCGTCGTTAACTGATTTTTAAAATTTGTACCACAATCGGAACTAATTATTCGCGGTATGGAAAACGTCATAAATATCTGAATAAGGATCTCACATACAGATTTAGCATCTAATGACCTTAATGGATAGGCCATCGGCCATCTAGAGAATAAATCGACAACAACAAGGGCATAATTGTACTTGGGTCGGACAGTCACACTATCACCCGCTGGAATTATGGGCCCTATACAATCCATAACTAAATGGTTAAACGGTAGTTCATCACCCCTTGGAATGGGAGTTATGGGGACTCGATCTCTTTTTCTGACAGGTGCCCTTAACTGGCACACGGGGCACGACTCACAATAGGTTTGAACTTGTTTCTCCATATCGGGAAACCAAAAACTGAGTCGAATACGCTGCCGTGTACTCTTGGCAGCCATGTGCCCCGAATAGGGAGCATCATGCCCCATCTGTAACACTGCAAGTATACGACTCCTGGGCAAACATAATTGCTTTATGGAATGACGCCACTGATTCTCCTTGTGAAACAAAAGTCCCCTATCGATATAGAAGTTTTTATGCTTATCTATACCTAGCAACCAGAAGGACTTAAGTGAAGGACAATCATGTTGCTCTTTGGCAAACGCATCGTGATCATTACTATCGTCTACCCCCTGACAATCATCGTTAACGGTTGTAAATCGAGCGTCGGTTTGTGAATCACTTCCGCCTGCATCAGCACCTGGACAACTATCATCACCCGCAACTACAGAAACACCTATGTCCTGACAAGTATCGGTCTGTGAATCAACTTTCCTAGCATCAGCACCTGGACAAATATCATCACCCGAACTTACAGAAACACCTGTCTCCTGACAAGTATCGGCCTGTGAATCAACTCCCCTAGCGTCAGCAGCACGAGAAACACCTTCACCGAGAATCAATGCAACATCTGGACTATGCTCATCATTACGAGGTTCACCTAAAACAAAATATTGTGAATTATTTATTTCAAGACTAGGAGCATTCACATCAGAGTCATGTGCATTTTGCTTGTTCTTAATAGGGTATGCAACGGTATCATACAATGATATCGTTTTTAATAGGTTACTGACGGAGGGAGTGATAATAATTTGCTCATTAAGATTTGGGACGACAGCAAACCATGCACGAACCTTGGGTGCTAGGTTCACAATGTCATCACCCACAAGATCTGGTCGAACAACTAATCTAACACAACCTACAAATTCCGGTTGACCTTTAAGGCCAGATAATTTAATAAATTTATGTGGTACCCTATGAAGAGATTTGATTAAATCTTCTCTAATGCAACATACTTCTGCACCACCATCAATCAAAGCTGGAATAGATGGTAATTGATCGATAAATACATTTTCATAAGACCTAATGTGATAATCATCAACATCTATAATGGGACATGCTTCGGGACAGGGAAAAGATTTTTGATCATCAAACAATATTTTCCTATCAACGAGACTTCTAAGGGAATTTTCTGAATGAGAAGACAAATTTTTACCATCAACCCATGTTTTCCTATCATCGAGACAATTAAGGGAATTTTTTGACTGAGAGGACAAATTTTTATCATCAACCAATGTTTTCCTATCACCGAGACAATTAAGGGAATTTTCTGTTTGACAACAATTAATTCTAGGATTAGGTAAATTCGAGGAAGGGAATTTGTGTAAAGGACATTCCTTGAACGAATGTCCCTTCTTATGGCATTTAAAGCATAATCCGTACTTTTTATCCTTATCAATATTAGGGTCAATGGCTATTTTAGTCATTTTATTAGAAATCGGAGACCCTGACCCTTTATCTGTTGGTTTTGGGTTGTTGAATCGAGGCGGTCTAGTCTCATGCTCGTGTGTGGCCATGTAGCTATCCGCAACGCGTGAAAGCTCAAGGTGATTTAACCAACCATCCTTTTCCTGGGTTAAAATAAAATCTGCACAACTGGGAGGCATTAGTTGTTTCAATCTATCGGCACATATCAAACTAACTAATTGATGGAAATCCTCATCAATATTTCTACTTTTGATATAATAGGATAACGCTGTGTGTAATTCAGAAGCTACCTGTGAATAAGTCTCACCAGGTCTTCTTTTTACAGCATAAAACCTCTCCCTCAAAAGAATGGGAGTAACTCGAAATTCCTGCAATAGAATTTGCTTCAATTCAACATAGTCACCTAATTGAGCAATGGTCAATCGACTCAAGATTGAGCGAGCTCTATTATTCAAATGGGCCTGCAATATTTTGGGTTTCACATCATCATCAACTTGGTAAGATGCAAATTGATTCTCTAGATATTGAAAATACCCCGGTATTGCAGCAGGATCTGAAGGAAACTCCGCCATTATACCCTTCATGGCATTTTGAAAGCGACTAGTGCGAACGGCTAAAGAAACCTCAAGACTATTGTGGTCCTGAATCCTTTCACGTTCCAGCTCTAGTTTAGCTTCAGCAAGTCTGCGGGTTGCCCTATCCTCATCTAACCTAGCTTCAGCGAGTCTGCGATTCGCCCTATCTTCATCTAACTTAGCCTTGTCTTGTTCTAACTTAGCTTCAGCAAGTGTACACTCCTGTTCTAATTTAGCTTCAGCTAGTCTGCGGTTCGCCTTATCTTCTTCTAACTTAGCTTCTTTCGCCGCCAATTCTGCTTCGCGCAATGCTAACTTTCGCTCAGCTATTTCCGACTTAGAACTTTTGCTAACGTTAGCATCTTCACTAACCCTACGTGGACGCCGACTATCATTAACAAATTGATAGTGCTCCTCGCTAAGGATCCCGGTCGGACTATCCTGTGCAACCGACTCTTCAACCGTAGGGGTTCTAAACATATTTACGAAACCTACTATACAGAAGAAAAAGAAAGAAAAACCTAACTGGGCAATCCGGCAACGATAAAATCTCTAACCTGAGATGTAAATCGGCCCTCCTTGCGAAACGGATGTCGCCTCGTGGTCGAACTGAACGGACTGAAACTCTGTCTGGACTCTTTCTCCAACACTGAATCGTCAATCGTCGATCTTGCGATGATGATCCTCCCTGATCTGGTCGATTTGCGTCGAATCCCTAGTCGGTTTTGCAGATCCCGGTCGAATTCCGCTGATCCCGCCAAAACCACTGGATACCGCCAAAGTCGTCAGATCTCCAAACTTGGTAGAACTTCACCAACTCGATGAACTCCACCACCCAGGACGAATCTCACCCAAACTGATCGATGTACCGAATTGACTATCCCACCGCTGCCACCACAAAATTACCAATGTCACGACTCCGCCTTTGCTGGAGAAATTCAAGACGATTATCTATCGAAACAAAGTGAATCACACACTGATTGAGTATTAATTATTTTATTAACGAATACAGTTCAAACTTATCGAAAGATATCAAATTAACCACGCAACAGAGAATAACAGGTTCAAGTTCTATCAAACATGGAGAACAACAACGAAGTAGATCGAAACAGCCCTATATATACAAGCCCTCCAGGCCAGCCGCAACTGCCTAAATTTGCAGGCTACAGGCCAAAATATTCAAACAGTCGCGTAATGATACATACAATTCAAAACGCGCAACGTTGTGCAATACCCCTTGCACCACCTACGCCGGAAATTCCAAACATATAGGGCCAGGCACGCACACTGCGTTTACGCGGGCGTGACACTGCTACTCAAAAACTGTGAGAGCTACAGATGTAAGAATTAGTATTCAGTATATACTCAAAAAATAAAAAAACTACGTTTTTCACCATTTTTTTTAAATTTGGTTTCCAGGACCTTTAAAGGGGGTGGAAAATATAGTTATTTGGTTTTTAAAGTAACTGCTACTCAAAAACTGTAAGTGCTACAGTTTTAAAAATTAGTATTTAGTATCCAATCAAAAAATAAAGATATATGTGTTTCACCATATTTTGAAAATTTGGTTTACACGACCTCAGATGTGGGGTGGAAAATAAAGTTATTTGTTTTGTAAAGTAACTGTTACTCAAAAACTGTAAATGATACAGATGTAACATTTAGTTTTTAGTATCTACTCCAAAAAAATGATATACGTGTTTCCCCATTTTTTTTAAATTTGGTGTCCATGACCTCAAAAATGGGGTGGAAAAGGTGGTTATTTGGTTTTTAAAGTAACTGCTACTCAAAAATGGAAAAGCTTCAGATGTAAAATTTAGTATTTAGTATCTACGCAACAAATAAAGATATACGTGTTTCACCATTTTTTTGAAAATTTCGTTTCCAGAGCCACAAATGTGGGGTAGAAAATAGGGTTATTTGTTTTTTTTAAATAACTGAAATTTAAAAACTGTAAGTGCTGCAGATGTAAAAACTTGTATTTAGTATCCACTCAAAAAATAAAGATATACGTGTTTCACCATTTGTGAAAACTTGGTTTCCAGGACCTCAAATGTTAGGTGGAAAATAAAATTATTTGTTATTTAGAATAACTGCTACTTAAAAACTGTAAGTGGAACTGATGTAAAAATTATTATTTAGTATTTACTCAAAAAATATAGATATATGTATTTTACCAATTTTTGAATATTTGGTTTCCAGGACCTTAAATGTGGGGTGGAAAAAAGAATAACTATAATTGTGACATTTCGTATTTATAATTTTTTTAAAAATAAAAACATACACGTGTAACCGTATTTAACTAATTTATTTTCTGGGACCACAAATGTGGAGTGGAAAATTTGGTGATTGGTTTTTTGAGTAACTGCCACTTACAAATCAACAATGCTACATATGTGAAAGTGTTTAGATTCTGTTTAAAAATAAAAATACACGTGTTTGATCTTTTTTTAATAGTTTATGTTTTGGGGCTTCAGAATCTAAAAATGTGAAAGTTTTGAAATCTATATTTTGTATAAAAGAACATGTCCTGATTGAGCGTAACGGTTGTTTTAAATTCAAAAATTTTAGTTCGTTTACTCCGGTAAAGAGGCAAATAAAAGCATTTTTTTAAATTTATTTTTTTATCTTTACTTGTTTAGAGAATAATAAACACGTTTTATTATTTTGTTGTAAAATTAGTTTCCAAGCTTTGAGGTTTTGTGCCTTTTAAAACTAGCTGTGTCCCGTTCATCACGGATGGGCCAGGACTCGACCTTTTTGCTTATGAAACGGGTCAGTTCGGGTCTAAATAATAAGCCCGGCCTAGAATATTCTGCCTATAAAATTAGCCGGGAGCGGGTTTAAAGAAATCCGTGTAAGGCTCTATGGATTGGAGTACTACACGGGCCGGGCCAGGACGTGATTTTAGGGTCTTCAGACGGGTCGGTCCAAATCTGAAGTTCAAGTGTGACGTGCCGATATTTTTCGCCAAAGATATAAAAATTTTAGGCCTGTAAAATTAGGCCGGGTTTAAATTAGACGGGCTGGGCCGGGCCTGAAATTTTGGCCTATGAAACGGGCCGTGCCAAGTTGTCGACGGGCAGGTCCGTAAAAAATTGGCCGGTTCAGTACTCAACCATGATTCAAATTTTCTAATTTCAAGCGAGCGAAGCAGCAACGGGCACTCTAGTATATATATATAAAAGAACATGTCCTGACTGACTGATTGACTGCACTGACTGACTAATAACCAACGCCGAGCTCAAACGTCTCATCCTAGGAACGTGAAATTTGGAGCGTTACCACCCAATGATAAAAGCTTTTTAAAAATTTTGCTCCTGAGGGGACTAAACAAGGAAACAAACTTTTTCTAAAGCAACGCATATCTCGAAAACCAAAAATGAGGAGGTTTTGAAATTTGGTATCTAGACTCTTCAGACAAAATAAAAATAATACTTTTTCGCCATTTTTGAAAATTTGGATTCCAGGACCTCAAATGTGGGGTGGAAAATAAGGTTATCTGTTTTTTTAACAGCTACAGATGTAAAAATTAGTATTTAGTATTTACTCAAAAAATAATGATAGGGGAAGGCGGGGAAAGTTGACGTACGTTTTAAACAATCTCTCACACAACCATTATTTAACAGAATTATTGCGAGAGTTTTCACTAGTATTTTATTAGCTTGCTTTGTGAGCGTGCCCCGATGTTAACTACCAACAAACACTTTCTTTTGAAAAAGTTCAAGAAGTAACTTTATTAAATTTTAAAAGCAAGCAGGAACGAGTTCAACTTTAAATTAGAGAAAACCACGTGGAAACAGTCGCGCAGGACTTTCCCTTTTAAAAAAAAACCCAAGCGTAGCCTCCTCAACAGTTGCTGTTCTTGTTTATTTAAGTCCTTGTCACTTTTTCAGCGTTTAGGCATTTTAACAAAAAATTGCCCTAACCAACCGTGTTCAGCGTCTCATAATCTATCAACGTGAGTTTTTCAGACCTGCAGATGGTAATCGGGTGACATAATACATACATCATTGCGCTTTTATAGTAGGGAATTACATAAACAACGAGCATATTAGCATAGACAATAAATAGTTCGACGAAAATATATATATATATATATATATATATATATATATATATATATATATATATATATATATATATATATATATATATATATTTATATCTATGGTTTATAATCGAGGCTGATAAACCTCAGAAGATTCATAAATAAGAAAGATCAGAAAAATATACCAGAGTGTTTACATAACTTCAATCAACCAGTCTTAATTACAGTTACTAAGATACAAGTTTTTTTGATTAAGTGTGTATTTCTTCTAAGTAATAAAGGACCATTTTCAAAGAACCTGAATATTATAACAACTGGTGTCAGAAGTGGGATACTTTTGGAAATGGGTTTAATTACTTTGGAAGAATTGAAGTGCTCAGATTTAAAAGGGCAGCTTCTTCTGAGGGGTTTATCTACTATTGGCAAAAAGAACGAGCTAAAAGAAAGGCTGCAACAATCTCTCGAAGGTGAAGGAAAAGACCCAGATACTTTTGAGTTTGAAATCAAAACCCCAATGGAATTGATGACATTGATGAGAGAGGAAAGCATAGCAGCACAAGAAGAAAACAGAGCAGCACAAGAAGAAAACAGAGCAGCAATAGAAGAAAACAGAGCAGCACAAGAAGAGAACAGAGCAGCGCAACGAAGAATTGAAGAGCTAATTATTGACGATCGGCTTCGTTTATCAGAAGTTGAAAACAGAGTCAGTAACCTAGAGAAGCTGGTGAAAGAAAACGTCGGAGAAATCGAAACAAGATTGAACAATATGGTCAAACAAGTACAGAATGGTTGCCATATCCAAGAAAGAATTCATTCCGTTGAACATGCCAAGACCCCGGCTTTTGATGGCACTGTGTCATGGTCCGTCTACAAAGCTCAATTTGAAATTGCTGCCAGGAAAAATAATTGGTTAACCAGCCAGCAGAAGGCGGAAAATCTGGTATTTTCTTTGAGGGGAGAAGCCTTACAGCTTCTCGAGCTTATTGCAGATAGTGATGATTACGATGCAATCGTGAAGGTTCTCGAGAGCAGATTCGGTAATCAACACGCGCCAGAAATTTTTCGAGCTCAACTCAAGTGTCGACGCCAGAAACCCGAAGAAAGCTTGCAACAGCTGGAAGCGGATATAGAACGACTCGCAAATCTGGGATATCCCTTGTGCCCTCGAAATGTCCTCAATACAATTATTGCGGATGGATTCATATAGTTTCTGCCGAAGGGGTAGGAACCGATCCTGAGAAAATTGAAGCGGTTAACCATTGGCCTGTTCCGAGAAATTCTCAAGAATTAAGAAGCTTTCTTGGTTTGTGCACATATTATCGACGATTTGTAGCCAGCTTTTCCAGCATTGCAAAGGAACTATATAAGCTTACAGAAAAGAATGCACCGTTTGATTGGTCAGAGGCAAATCAACAGGCTTTCGAACGGTTAAAAATAGCTTTGAGTTTGACGCCAGTTCTGTCGTATCCAATCCCTGGAAAAGATTTCCTATTAGACACAGATGCAAGCAATGAAGGAATAGGGGCAGTGCTTAGTCAAATTATTGACGGTAATGAAAAGGTTATAGCTTATTATAGCAGAACTTTGTCGAAACCGGAGCGCAATTATTGCGTCACCAGACGTGAGTTATTAGCAATCGTTGATTCTATTAAGCACTTTCACAAGTATTTATATGGTCAAAAGTTTTTGTTGAGAACGGATCACGCTGCTTTGAAATGGCTTTTAAATTTTAAAAATCCAGAAGAACAAGTGGCTAGGAGGATCGAACGTTTACAATCATACGAGTTTGAAATTCAGCATCGGAAGGGTGAACAGCACAAAAATGCTGACGCACTGTCACGACGACCTTGCAATGATGAATGTAAGTATTGCATTCGCATGGAGGGGAAGGAAATGAATAATCAGTGTTTTCAGGTACGGTTTCAAATTGACGACACTTGGTCAGATGATGTGATTCGAGACGAACAGTTAAAAGATGATGATATAGGGGCGATTTTGAGATGGATGGAAGAAGGGAAGAAACCTGACTGGCAAGAGATTTCTGAATTGAGTCCTGCTACTAAATCGTATTGGGCACAATGGGACTCTCTAAGGATTGTAAACGGATCTCTAAAAAGAATTTGGGAAAGCACTGATGGTTCCACCAATGTTTTGCAATTAATTATTCCAAAATTAAAAGTGCCAGAAGTGCTCCAACAAATGCACTCCGGAGTATCAGGGGGACATCTAGGGATGAATAAAACGTTGGACAAGATCCGCCAAAGATTTTATTGGGTATACTGTAAGATGGATGTAGAGGAATGGTGTAAAAAATGTGATACCTGTGCCGCTAGTAAAGGACCACACGCTAAAACAAAGGGCCATTTACAACAGTACAATGTAGGTTCCCCTTTTGAAAGAATTGCTATAGATTTAGCAGGTCCATTTCCAGTGTCAAAATCTGGCAATAAGTACATTCTTGTGGTCATAGATTATTTTACAAAATGGCCAGAGGTTTTTGCTATACCTAATCAAGAAGCAGTGACAGTTGCCAACGTTGTTGTTGATGGCTGGGTTAGTCGCTATGGAGTACCAATGGAGCTCCATTCAGATCAGGGCAGGAACTTTGATTCACAGCTGTTTAGAGAAATGTGCCGTGTTTTAGGCATACATAAAACCCGCACAACTCCCCTTCATCCTCAGTCTGACGGTATGGTGGAACGATTTAATCGAACTATTCAACAGCACTTGTCTAAGATGGTCGGTGAAAACCAAGTTGATTGGGATAAACACATTCCGTTATTTTTGATGGCTTACAGAGGATCGGTTCACAACACGACGAAGGCCACTCCAAGTAAAATGTTATTTGGACGGGAGATGTGACTTCCTTGCGATCTTATGTTTGGAAGTCCGGGAGACAAAGTAGAATCGGAAAGCGAGTATGCCTCACAATTGGGGGCTCGGTTAAATGAAATTCATTTTGTAGCCCGAAATAGGATCAAAGCAGCCAGCGAAAGAATGAAAACTCGGTATGATCGTCAATCAAATATGAAAGAGTTTAAAGAAAATGATTTGGTGTGGTTCTACAATCCATAACGTAAAATTGGGAAATCACCTAAACTTCAACAAGACTGGGAAGGACCATATAGAATTATTAAAAAGATCAATGATGTCATCTACCGGATTCAAAAGGGCCAACGTACTAAGATGAAAGTTATTCATGTTGACCGCCTTGCCAAATATTATGGAGGCAATGAAACTGTTCGGGACGAACAGGATTAAGAAGGGGGTAGTTTTATATCTATGGTTTATAATCGAGGCTGATAAACCTCAGAAGATTCATAACTAAGAAAGATCAGAAAAATATACCAGAGTGTTTACATAACTTCAATCAACCAGTCTTAATTACAGTTACTAAGATACAAGTTTTTTTGATTAAGTGTGTATTTCTTCTAAGTAATAAAGGACCATTTTCAAAGAACCTGAATATTATAACAATATATATATATATATATATATATATATATATATATATATATATATATAATTGCGAAATCACCTAAACTTCAACAAGACTGGGAAGGACCATATAGAATTATTGAAGATCAATGATGTCATCTACCGGATTCAAAAGGGAAAAAATAATAAGTTGAAAGTAATTCATGTTGACCGCCTTGCCAAATATTATGGAGGCAATGAAACTGTTCGGGAAGAACAGGATTAAGAAGGGGGTAGTTTTATATCTACGGTTTATAATTTTCTATCAAAGCTGATAAACCTCAGAAGATTAATAAAAGTTTAACGAAAAAGTTTTTGACTAATTGTAGTATCGAACAGCGAGTTTTATACCGAAAAGTCGAGATTTTGGCTCGAAAAGTTGTTTCTGCCAAATGGTGAGTTGTATTTCTTAGAGCATGTCTCAAAGATATATATATATATATATATATATATATATATATATATATATATATATATATATATATATATATATATATATATATATATATATATATATATATATATATATATATATATATATATATATATATATATATATATATATATATATATATATATATATATATATATATATATATATATATATACTAGCGGGGTTACCCGGCGTTGCCCGGGGTTTTTTAGAGGTTTTTCTAATGTTTGTCTCTCTCGCTCCCGTTTCCTTCTCCACTTTCCCGTTTTCGTCGCGTTCCCGGTCGCTTTTCCGCTCTCGGTCGTTTTCCAGCTCCCGTTCGCTTTCCCGCTCAGAAGTTTTGTTATCGATTTTCTCTTTTGCTCGCGTTTCCTTCCAAGCTTGCTCTCCCGATTCCAGTCGCTTTCCGCGTTCCCGGTCGCTTTCCGCGTTCCCGGTCGCTTCCCCGTTCCCGGTCGCTTTCCCGTTCCCGGTCGCTTTCCCGTTCCCGGTGGCTTTCCGTTCCCGGTCGCTTTCCCGTTCCCGGTCGCTTTCCCGTTCCCGGTCGCTTTCCCGTTCCCGCTCACGCTTGCTCTCCCGTTCCCGGTCATGCTTGCTCTCCCATTCCCGGTCACGGTTGCTCTCCCGTTCACGCTCATTTTTTCTTTTCCATTCTTTCATAACTTCTGTTAGCCTATAAAACGTAAAATAGATTTGCTAAGACTATATATATATATATATATGAATGTTTGTGGGTTAGTTTGTCTATTATAGAAACGGGAAAGCGACCCGGAACGGACAGCGAGCGGGAACGGAAAAGCAAGCGTGAGCGGGAATGGGAGAGCAAACGTGAGCGGGAAAGCGACCGGGAGTGGTAAAGCGACCGGGAGCGGGAAAGCGACCGGGAGCGGGAAAGCGACCGGGAGCGGGAAAACGACCGAAAACGGGAAAGCGAACGGGAGTGGGAAAGCAGGTGGGAAAGGAAAGGGAGAGAAAGAGACAAACATTAGAAAAACCTCTAAAAAACCCGGGATAGTCGTTGTATATTTGAATAGTTTAAGTTAAGAGAACTTGTTTTATGTTATATTTGGTTTTTAATAATTAGTTAAAACAAATTGACTCGTAGCAGTGTTGGGTAAAATCATTTTTGAAATGATTTGAAATCAAAATCAAAATCTTCAAGAAAAATATGATTTCAAATCAAAATCAAAATCATTAATTACAAAATGATTTCAAATCAAAATCACTTTTAAAAATGATTTCAAATCATCAAATCAAAATCACTTTTAAAAATGATTTCAAATCATCAAATCAAAATCATTTTTTATAAATTATTATTACACGGTATGGTTTAATTTAACATAATTTTGTCTATAAAATTATGTTTTAACACAATTTGATCTAAAATCACTTAAACAATGAAATGTGACTAAAGTTTATTCATCTTCAAAAGCAACAATTTCTCAAATATTGAATCAGTCAAACTATTTCTTCTGTGAGTTTCAATTAAACCGGCGGAACTGAACAGTCTTTCGACAGGAGCTGACGAGGGCAGTATTGTATTATATAGTATGAACACTTTTTTAATCAATTCATATGAACTAAAAATGGCAAAAGTGCTGTCAACATCCGATAAATAGTTCATTTTTATCTTAATGTTGTAGACATTGTTAGAGGTGTAGAACACTGGTCATCATAGTAGCCGTAATCATTATCAATTCGTTTCATGCTTTGACTTTTGAGTCCATCAGATGTAGCTGACACAGATATGGCGCTCATCCTTTAAATATTAAAATTAACAAAATTCAACTGCTTTTAAGTTTTCGGCATATTAAGATGGCAACGTATTTGATTTATTAATTGTGCGGTAGGAAAGTACGGTTTTACCGTATCTATTATAGTATAACTATAAGTATAGCACGTTACCCTCAAATGACGAAGAAAATTTTGATCCTGAAATTGAATTAGCGCAATAAACACACTTAGCTACTACTCTGTCACCTTTCCCGCTAGTTATTTAAAAAAAACTACCATCAAGTAACGAAGGCAAATTACACATTCTTACGCAATTCAAATCGCAATCTATACTATCGGCCATGTTGTTAAAAACTATTTGTATAAGTTACCGCCACTGATCTCTATAATATAACTGGATTGCGCTTAGCCCATTATTTCAATAGAAATGTTGTCGCCAGTTTGCCGCCATGTTACCACTCTCAATTACCAATGCAGCCGTCGTGTTTACATCGGTCGTCGCATGATATACGAACAATTAGGGAATTTTAATTAAATTTAATTATTTTACTTGAAAATACAAATTTTTATTTAGTTATTCGGTATTTTTAACATTTTTTTTACTACGGTCATTATGATAGTTATTCGGTGACACATGCAAAAGATTTGGCAGTCACACAGATGAAACGCGCTGCAGATCACCGCAAGAAAATCGCTCCGCTATGGTTTAGCTAGCTAGTTTAGCAAGTACAGAATAGGTTGTACAAGAAACTGTATGACTCGAAAAGTTTTGAGTCTATTAGTATAGTAACTTTTAACATCAAAATGTTTGTTAAATGTAGTAGTAAGTTATGCTGTGTTAATAAAGAAATTAAATAAAGACATTTTCCTTGAGAATTTTTTCAAAGTTAACGGTATCTTTTGTGTCACCTAGGTGTATACTATATATATAGTCTAAGTCTAGTCTATAATAATGGGTCAACGAATAATATACTTAGTTTAGGCTGAATAAGTTACATTGTATTGTAGACTATAACATATACAAATTTCATTTAATTTTTATCATTTGTAAAGGTTTTTAATTTGATTCAGTTTTTAGGCTTTAAGATTACAAATGAGAAGGAAATGATATTTGAATTAAATAATTTAATGCCAAACTAAAAATAATCAGGTGAAATAGACATTATTTGTTACATGTAATGTAAGTCATATGCATCCATCTGGTTGAGAAAAAAAACTTGTTATTACTTATTAAAAAATATATTAAATAAACTGATATAATACCGAAGACAGAAATGAGCAAAGATAAACACAACATGACTTATTGAAAACAAGTTGAAAGATATAAATTGTCATTGTCTAATTATTGACCTTTAAACAAAATCAGTTTAGTTAAATCTTTACGAATGTTGATACCTGAAACAACTACAGTTTTCTGTTTTGCTAAATGATGTAATCTAATAGTCGCATAGCTATGAGCAACACATTTAATTAAATTAAAAATGTGATTGTTATCTGGTGTGCTATCATACATGTGAAAGTCTAAGGATTTGAAAGCGATCATGCCAACTTCACTGAGAACCAGTGAACAAACAGTTTTTAAAAAATTACGTGACTGTGGTAGCTTGTCACCTACAGTTGCGTGCAGACGCTGGAAACATTTTTCCGTTTCCTCACATATGACGATTACACTTTCAGAGGGATAAATCAAGCCCCCATGGTCTTTAAGTGTTATGAACTGAGTTCCAATGCTGCTGTTTTTTTTTTAACCCAGCATTATTGACTCTGCCATTAATGCTGACTGGCAGTCTGCACAGCTGATTTTTTTTTTAACTTGTCTAATGACATAGCCTGCAATGTATGAAATAACTGCTTGTTTGTATTGGGACAGTATTGCAGGATTCGTAATATCAACATAATCATGATCAGCTACAAGTGGTTCTCTTTGTTGTAAATCATACATTCTTATAACTGACATGTCTAGTGTATCCGTCTGGACATTATCAATTTCTATGCTATCCAAAGTTACATACAGCAATTTGGTTGCATCCTGGACTATACAATTACCTAACCCACCTTTTACATGATGTCGCATTAATAATTTTTTATATGCGGCTTCAAATTGGCGAACTGTGGGATTATTATTATTTCCACCGCATGATCGCACAGCACCAAAAAATAATTCGAGATGATCTTGGCAAAGTTTGTAGGTTAAGAGATATTGCATGGGGGCATCTGTGCACCCCACTAGAGTGTCATACAATGCCAGCGTAGAATCTATAGTACAAAGCAAACCAATAAAAGGAGTCTTTCGCTTAGTTGTGAACATCAATTGGCCTTTTTCAGATGTTAGTTTAGATAAATAGCATTTTGTTTCAATCAGAAATGATCTCCAACTGTGTTCGTTATTTGGTCGCAAGGGAGCTTTATAACCTTTAGCTAATGGGTTTCGGGAATTGAGAATATCAAATAAGTGATCAATTAAACGCAAGAAGCGAACTGTAGCTTGAGAACCTGCAAATTGATCTAATTCCATGTTAGTTCTACAAAATTCAATCGCATCTGCAACACTTGCACTAAATGTTTGGGCAGCTAAATTGATTGTCATTTTCTGTTTGTACCAGTGAATGTGGGCATCCTTCAATTTATTCCCCAACCGCAAGCCTTCACTATTCTGCAAGTTATGGAGGTGCTCAATGTAATTCCACTATTGTGTTATTTTGATCATCTTTAAGAACACCATACGAAGCCAGACAGTTTCGCATTAACTTTAGCATATGACATGCATCAAGAATAACATTAACACGAATACTTGAATCGGCAGGATGTGGAAACCATGATTTCATATTGGGTGGCTCAAGTTGAGTGCCCAATGTCTCCATCATCGCAAAGTTGCAAGATGGCCCATCACAGGTAATAGAAGACACATAAACTCCTACATCATGCAACTTTAATAAACATTGATTTATAATATTAGCTCGTTCAGCCCCTGTCAGTCCATCAATTAAAAAGTACCCACACGGGATCTTCCAATTCCCATTTAAGCAGACCACCATCAGAACGAGGCACTCAGTTGCAATTGGTGCAGAGTCATCGTCAATCTCTAAACCGACATCCACATATCCTAAGAATTTTTTTCCATCCCACTCCACCTGTTTCCTAATTGACATTTCATCAAACATCAAACTGCAAATAATCTTTTTATCTACTTGCCTTGCCTCACGAACACGAACAGATAATGCAGCAAAGGCTTCTTCTGTGAAACCTGGCATCCCATTGACCCCACGATACCACTGACGGAGAGTAGAAGGATGTGGCAGGGCAAGATTAAATGTTTGACGCACATAGTTGTAAGCCTTGGATGAATAAAAAGACAGAGTCAGAGCAAACGATTTCAATTCATCTGGGTAATCGCAATGAGAAGGTTTGGTCGAATTCTGTTTAAGCATTCTTGTCATTATCTCAAGTGATACACCAGAAAATGTACTTCGAAGAACAGCTTCGCATCCACTTGATATCATATTTTTTTCCTTCATATCAGTTACAACTTCTGACAAAGACCGAACTTTGTTTTTCAGACGTCGCACCATTGTTTGACTTGATTTCAATTTTTTTCTCATAATCAGAGCTCGATCAACAATATAATTCATTTTTCTTTTCATTGCCTTTGGGGTGGTTTGAATATTGTACGAGTGTTCCCTAGAAATTAAAACAGCTGATGACGTTGAAGGAATGTATGACTCTGCAGATACGACTTCAGTTGTTGATTGCTCTTCATGTGGTCTTGGTTTTCTTGACTTGGAAAACTAGCAAAATATACAAAAGCAATAATTCATGAAAGATTTTGTAAAAATTTTACAACGTAAGCATGCTTGAAAAAATGACATCTTGTCGTAGTTTTCTAAATGTAGGTTATCTAATGTAAAGTAATGAAATTGTATTTAGTGTTTATACCTCACAAGACATTGGAGGTATGTATGGGTCTGCAGTTGCAACTCTAGTTGTTGGTTGCTCTTCATGTGGTCCTGGTTTTCTTGACTTGAGAAAATAGCGAAATAATCAAAAGCAATAAATCATACAATATTTTATATCAATTTTACATGGTAATCATAATCTAAAAATAACATTTTGTGGTAGTTTTCTATATCATGTAGCCTACGTAATTTAAAGTAATAAATATGTATTTAGCTTTTATACCTGAGTGCAGCGATCTGGAAAATTAAAAATAGTTGGAATAGCACCATGGCGAAGTCGAGTTGTTTGTCCAGTTCTATCGAAGCAATTCTCTTCAAAATGATCTGAGCAAACCACAGACTTCTTTGTACAATTAAAATCTGAACGATTCATATTGGCCACCCATTGCGTTAACAACTCAGGCTTAGTGAAGGGAAACCTGCAAATAGGAAGATATTGCACATTTTACTAGTCTCCATTGTCTAAACCTACAAGTTGCTAGTCAATATGACCAAAGAACAGGAGTTTTCTAATTTAATGGTTGTTGAGGTGTTAAGATTTTTTATGATTCACCGTTATTTTTCTTCAAGGATCAAGGACACTTATTGTCCCATAACAAAATAAGAATAAACTATAATTCATAAGGTGACTAAAAAAAAGAACTGTTTGCAATGATGTTGATAGCAACAATAATTATATTGATGGGAAAAGTAAAATGAGATGATTCAGTGATAAAGACACATTGTAGAAAAATGCACATCATATCATAGTCAAAATGTTTGCTGTTTTTCAATATAGACACAAGCAAACAGTTTTGACATTGAAACAATGTTTACAACTTACAAACATTTCAATAGTCGTCTACTTTTTGTCAGGTTTTACAAGAAAAATTAATAGCTAGTGAATATAAAATATAATATGATCTCTCTCTACCCAAACTAACTAAAACTAAATCAAGATAATTCTCAAAGTACTTAAAATAGAAACGAAGTCATAAATTCTACATTTCATCTTTGCGAACTTAAAACGTAAACAAAAACTATTTTTAAACCTTTCAATAATGAGGTTGAGGACACAACTATTTAGGCTAGGCTGGCATAAGTTAATAGTTTAGTTATTTGCTCAGCCAAACGACAGTGTTGCTAAATATAGCTCAGGCGGCAAATAAACCTTGCTAAAAAAAACTTAATTAAGTACTTACAAATGAAATGACTGTTTTGCTCCCTTATATTGTCTATTAAAGCAATTACAAGCAGCGCAATTCGGCATTTTTAAACTTCTAAAAAGATTCCGTCAATATCATCAGATAGGTAGGGGTGGAGTTCCAAAATGGCGACCAGCGGCGACTCCCAGGCAGGTCTAAGCGCAATCCAGTTATATTATAGAGATCAGTGGTTACCGCTCAAAGAGATGTTGGCTTGGCATAGAAATAGCAGCATAGAAAAAATATTTTATGATTTTGATTTTCGAATATTAAAATAAAATCGAAAATCGTCAAAAAACGATTTCAATTCAAAATCATAATTAAACTTTACAAAATGATTTCAAATCAAAAATCATTATTTTGATTTGAAATCGTGATTTGAAATCCTACCCAACACTGTTTATATATATATATATATATATATATATATTTTATGAAGTGAAACATTGCGTTGAAATGTTTCGAGAGGCCACAAATAGGATGACTAACTGTCACCACAAGTAACGCAAATATTTGTAAGACTCTACTAGGAATCGAACCCACGTGTCTACGGCAACACCGCCTTGCCTAAATGCAAGCGCTCTTACCAACTGAGCCACCGACCATCCCCAAAAAGGATGGCTAGAAGTCCCAGTCTTTCGGAGCTACTTAACATTAGACTACGACTATGATAGGCTCAGAACTCCTTATTTCGTATATATATATATATATATATATATATATATATATATATATATATATATACGACTCTACTATGAATCGAACCCACGTGTCTACGGCAACAACGCCCTGCCTAAATGCAAGCGCTCTTACCATCCGAGCCACCGACCATCACCAAAAATTTTTTTATTTCAGTGCAAAAGTCTAAAAATAACTATTAAAAACACAATGTTAGTCTTATTCCATTATTATCGCAAAGTAGGAGTTGCATCTCTAACTTTTCATCAGAAGACGATTGCGATTGTGTGTAAGAATCTGGCTACCAAGGCTAAACAAATGTTTTACAGGAGCACTAGATGGCATACCAGTATTATACAAGTGGAAAAACAATGATTTCTCTTTGGAAGCTTCATCTTTTAACCACCGCAGACGAAATTGGGGATGTGTCAAACTTGATAAGATCACCTCTGGTAAGTAGCTTGTCAACACCGGTCACAAAAGCATTTACCAGAGAAGATGCCATTTTATGTTTACAAATTTTACAAAAAGCTAAAGTGTTACAAAGATTAAGATTTATCTCGGGAGACTTACAAACAATATTACAAATCGTGTTTACTGCGGGATAGTAAGAGCTCCAACTTGTATTATTTGAAACGATGAGAGCATTTCAAAAGCTACCTCTGCACCCTTAATAGCAACTAAATTTATTGTATGTGCATCGCATCTCTTGTGTGGCAGCAGCATATATGCTTGGTCAAATAAAGTATCTTCTCCTAAAATTACACCTACTTTAATGAAAGCAACATCATTTTCTTCCTGGGTCAGCTGATTGTTATTGTATAATAATTTGATGTGAGATTTCCATCACTAAATTTGTTAAACGCTGTTACAAAATTAATCCGTTGTCAGTTACTGTCATAACAATTTCTCACGTTTTGCAAATTTTGCGTTACACCATCTAGTGCTTCAGCTAACACCTCGTAGGTATGAGGTCCCATTAGGTGACAACAAGTAAGCGCCGCAGATTTTCTGGATAGCGGTGCTGGGTCAATCCAGTGGCTCGTAACTCCCAAGTAGCTGCGATTGCGGTAAAGGAAGACAAAGACAGTTTAGCTAAACGGTTTTCTAGTTTGCATAGCTATCTAACATAAAGCTAAACTTGACAACGAAATGTCAAATGATTTTTTTTAAATATGTAACGAAAAAAATAACGTAAATTTCGTTAATTATATATATATATGAATGTTTGTTAGTCTGTGAATCTGTTTGTCCTTTATAGAAATCTGAACCGCTGGAGCGATCTTGATGAAATTTGACAAGGAGGTAGTTCTCATACAGAAGAAAAAAGTTAAAAAAGTTTGGATTTCCTACTCCGATCCTCCGGCTCAGAAGGGGCTAAAAAAACCTTTCCAGGCCAAAAGTTCCTAAGTACGACCATCAAAGGTAATTCCGTAATAAAATTCAAATTTAGTTTACGTAACAACGTTTGAAGGCTTCAAGCATTTTTTAGCAAATTTATTTAATGTTTTGAAGGGCTAAAAGAAGTTAGGAAAAAATGGAAAAGTGAAAATGAGCGAGCGCGGGAACGAAACGTGAGAGCAAACGGGAACGGGAGAGCAAGCGGAAGCGGGAACGGGAGAGCAAGCGGGAACAGGAAAGCAAGCGTGATTGGGAACGGGAGAGCAAGCGCGAGCGGGAACGGGAAAGCGACCATGAACGGGAAAACGACCGGGAGCGGGAAAGCGATCGGGAACGGAAAAGCGACCGGGAGCGGATAAGCGACCGGGAGCGGATAAGCGACCGGGAGCGGATAAGCGACCGGGAACGTGAAAGCAAGCAGGAGCGGGAAAGCAAGCGAAGAAGGAAACGGGAGCGAGAGAGACAAACATTAGAAAAACCTCTAAAAACCCCGGGCAACGCCGGTACCACCGCTAGTATATATATAAAGATTACAAACTAGCTGTACTGTGTACACGGTCACGCGTTGCTGTGGATTAGTTTGACTAAATGCACTCAATGGTCCCGATGGTTATGCAATAGAAGCCTAAGAAAAGTTTGTTGCTCATAAAATGTAAAATAACGTGCTGATTTTTTTCAAAATAGATAGAAACCTTTTCCTGAATAAGGACTATGTTGTTTTCAAATTTCATAGGAATTGATCAGAAAATTTCATATAACAAATGGCATATAACAAATGAACTGTTACATTTATATATATATATATATATATATATATATATATATATATATATATATATATATATCTTTGAGACACGCTCTAAGAAACACAACTCGCCATTTGGCAGAAACAACTTTTCGAGCCAAATTCTCGACCTTTCGGCACAAAACTCTCTGTTCGAGACTACAATTAGCCAAAAACTTTTCCATTAAACTTTTATTGTCAGACCGACGGACCGTTTCAGCTATGTCAGCCATCCTCAGGGTCAAAAGTAAAACGAGAAAAGTAAACAAACAGAAAGAACCGAAATTGTCAAAGAATTAGCACACTAACAAAAGAAAAAACGAAAAAACACTCTACCTATCAAATCAAAAGAATATAAAATTTATACTATTGGAAATCAATTTTTGCGTTTTCGCTGTGTTATATTAGAAGAGACAAGAATTTCCTCAGATACATTACAATGAGATTCGTCAGGAGCAGCCTCAACAGCCAAAGTATTTGTGTCAGAGGACGAGTCAGAAGTATCATCATTTATGTTATCCTCGTCGTTAGAAGGAATACAGGGTAACCGATGCATATTGCTTTCTTTGACACCGAATAAGTGGAGAATCTGTGGAAATTTATCAAATTGTTTATTAATTGCGGGTCTCATTAATAAGATATAGAGAGCCTCTTTAATTTTCAGCCGGAAAGAGTCGGATTCTCTTGTTAAAATCGAAACACCTTCTTCAAGTTCTTTTCGTGTTAGCTTTTTCAAATGAATACATTCATAATGATTAAGAATACTCCCAAACTGGAGATGCATCGTGAGTCTCCTTGACAACGTAGTGGTAGTGTGACCAATGTATGTATCCACCTTACAATGTGGAATAGAACATTTGAAATGGTACACCACGTGACTTTGTTGCAACGGGTCAGTGATACTTGTTCTATCATTCTTGATGACCAAATTGAAAAGTTTCAAGTTTTTGTAATAAATATATAAACCCAGTTTATTCCTGACGGGGTCTATAACAGAAACTTCCTTTTTTATTATCTTCTTTATAATACTTTCATCAATTCTGTAATTGAGATTCATTTGATTTTTGTAGAACACGGGGAACTCCTGGCGTACATCACGACCCTTGTCAGCGTCAGACCCAGCCGAACTCACAGATGTTTTCATTTTGGTTACAAAATTGTTAATAAAACCGTCGACAAAGCTATTAGAATAATTGTTGTTAACCAATAACTGCTTGATTCTAACTATTTCTTTATGGAAATCTGACCAGGTTTCGGAAAAACGATAAGCTCTGAGGAGATAACTATTAATAACACTTCTTTTATATCTGTCCGGACTCTCGCTGTCACCATTTAGGCATG
>OZ022243.1:12324895-12384895 GCA_963978895.1 Erpobdella octoculata | reverse complement strand
CATAGTCAAAGAGAAAATCTAAACTACAAATAAGAGGAGAAGGAGAAGTAGAAAAAGAAGATGGCGGTAGCAGAACCAAAGGGAGCAGAGTTATAAACTTAGAGGACTTATTGAAGTAGATTAATTCAAACTTATCAGGATTAGGCTTTAGACATATGGACAAAATCCAGGAAATAATAGATTGAAGGCAGGCTAGTTGATTAACAACAGACTTAGGAAAAAAGTTAGAAAAAGTAGAATAGACATATGAGCATACATTTGACTATTGAGAAAGTGAGAAGATATAATATAAGGAAATTCAAAAGTTTATAGAATAAACAGTAAAAGGCAAAGAATAGAGCCTTGAAAAACTCCATGATTTAAAGATACAGCTGTAGATTTAGAAGATTTAATAGATACATAAGAAGATCTACCAGATAGATATAATTTAACCCACAAGAGTTATATCAACAGATTTATCAAGTACATCCAATATTTCGGTTTGCTCGGAGAAATTGGTATACGATCCGACGTTTTATTCGATAACTTTTTTATTTATTAACTTTGAGAAGCGAAAGTTATATTGTTGGATTTGATATTGAATTATTTAAAAACAAGCGTCTCGGATATACCCAGTGCAGCAGTTTAAAACAAATTCGATTTTCTCAAAGAAGAGCCAATGTTGATTTTATGCAATTTTCGGCGGAAAATCGTCGTTTTTCGCTTATAACTTTTTTATTTGTTGAACCGAAGACAATCCAAATATACCATTCGATTTCATTTTTTAGACCCCATCCAACAATGTATAGTACAGCCACAGGACAAGCAATTTTTTTATTTTTTAATTAGCATTGCCAGCCTCGAGGCTAACTTCACACACGTAAATGTAAATGCGACTGTTGCAGCTAATTTTTGATCTTCAGCTTTTTCCATATTTAAATAAAAATTCGAACTAGGACTTTGGAAATTTAACAAATAATGCCACCCATGTCTTTAAAACGTACGGTAAGTCAATATATCAGCGATAAAACAACAGCGCGTTGCAAAGATTAAAAAACATAAACAATAATATGTATGACTCGATACATTTGCGGTTAATTGGAAACAATTTTGTTTTATGAAAAAACTTATTTTATTCTTGCGGTGATACCGCAAAAACTCGTGCCCATCCCCGCGGTAGTCCCGCAACGTTTGGTTTCATCCCCGCGGTAACCCCGCAACTTCATCCCCATTACCGCGGTATCACCGCCTCATTCGTTCCCATTTCCGCGGTAATACCGCAAAATCTGCGGTAATCCCGCTGTCCCCACTACCGTGCACACCTCTAGTCATAACTATGACTGGAAATCTTATTATTCCTTCATTCTTTCTTCCAGTCTGTACATGATCTAGACTCACAACTATTATCATTACCATCTCGATTCACGATAAGTCCCCTTATGATTCATCGTATCTGGTATCACAACTATGACGAGAATCTTCACGTTCGTTCATTCATTCTTTCGTTCTTTCCAACATGAATGTAACCCACATCGGTAACTACTATCATCATCACTAGTTCGATTCCATCAAGATTTCCCACCATCTCCTTATGACTCATCAAGTACCGATTCCATAATATCCAGTTACATGTCTGTTTAGATGTATGTATGCATGTATGCCTAGATTTGTCTCTTAATTGCTACTTTTTCCGAATTTCTTATCGAAACTTATATCAACATGTTGCATATACTCGTAGTATGGACAGTACTTTATATTAATTTCACGGAATTCTATCGAGCAATTGTTAAGTTAGAAACCCTTATTGATATTTGTTGATGCCCACTTGCTTGTCCACACGATGGGCTACTCCCACTCTTCGAGCGCACCTTCTTCATTAGACAATGCCTAATTTTATTCATAGTGATGTAATTTTTGAAATAAATATTGAAAAAGCTTATAATTTTACTGGTATTAGAATGTGACCATATTGTCAATTTGCAGGTAATTTTTAGAAGTATGCCAGCTTAATATCTACTTTTAGTCAGTGATGACGAGTGCTTAAGTACATATGTACTTAAGTACGCACTTAAGTACAATATATGTACCTGAGTACTTGTACTTAAGTCCTTTCGTGAGCGTGTACTTAGTACTTGTACTTAAGTACAATATATGTACCTGAGTACTTGTACTTAAGTCCTTTCGTGAGCGTGTACTTAGTACTTGTACTTAAGTACAATATATGTACCTGAGTACTTGTACTTAAGTCCTTTCGTGAGCGTGTACTTAGTACTTGTACTTAAGTACATTTTTAGTGTACTTCTTAAGTAAGTACATTTTAAAAGTAGTTAAGTACTTTAAAAAATTGTTTATTTTTGTTTTTAAAACTATTTATTTAAATTATTTATAATTTGTAAACCTAAATATAAGTGTTTATGTAACAGATTCTATGCTCAAGCATTTCCTGTTGTCGAGGATATGCTTTTTCCATAGATATGGCTTTTTCATTCTAATTTTTACATTAGTGTTTGTTACAAGATGGCCGACCTATTGCAGCGTAACAATAACAGCAAAGTTAGTCAAGTTTTCCTTTTAGTTGTGAGGACTTATTTCAGTGAAATAGTTTCTGACAATGGAGATTATATACAAGCTCTTTGCAGTTTTTGCAAGCTTAAGAAGAACCATTCGCGGTCAATACAAAGCTCCTTCATATTTCACCAAGCACTTTAAAATGTGTATTATTTGGTTTTAGAGAGTTTATGGTAAAAAGCACATTGACGCAATGCACGTGCAAAGAAAGCTAGTCAAAGAAAGGGCTTCTGGAAATGTTGGTAGCCCTAGTTCATCTGCCTAGCAAATACGGTTAGACGAAATGTCAGAAAACCATGCTGTGACTGATTATGGAAGCAATATTGTAAATGCATTTTAAGAGTATGCTGAATCAACCGTATTAGAGTTGGAACCATCAGAGACAGTGATCCTGGGACATCGAAGACAAGACTAGTCATCTATCGATATCCCGCTGTGTCACACTAATACTTTAAAGTTTGCTGGCTGCCATTGACACATCGTAAGATGGCTGAAGAACTATTCGTAGTTAAAGTCCATCGTATGAATGAAACAAACACAATTACTTAGAAATAGAGGCTGTGACAGCATCAACTGGCGATTTCTACGGGTTTTATGAGCCAGATTTAACTTACAAAGTGGAAGCACATCAGTACCTAAATGGTCCATTCTGATTTGATAAATGATATCTTGAAAGCTCTTTTTCTAATTTACAACTTTGTGATATATGAAATTATAATTTTTATTTTATTTAGGCATCCAGCAGTTGCAAAAGTATTTTTCAAGTTCAACACAACCATTCCATTATCCGCTGCTGTTGACAGACTATTATTCAGTCAAGCGGGGCTTATACTAACTCCTCGGCGTAATGAACTCAGCAACACATATTTTTAAACATTGCTTCTATTAAATAAAAACAAGGCATTTTGGGGATGTTTTTTAAATAAATACTTGGTTTTATGCTGTGGAAACAATTTTTTTCTGATCAATAAAATTTTTTCAATGTACTTGAGTACTTGTACTTGAGTACAATTTAAAAATCTGTACTTGTACTTAAGTACAGAATAAATTATGTACTTGTACTTGGTACTTATACTTAAGTACATTTTTTGAGTACTTACGTCAACACTGCTTTTAGTTTAAACATACATTTGGGACCGAGAAAAGACGGGATAAAAAAGAGGGGGATAAAAAAGGGAAGGGGAGTCTGCCTCCAGCAGCCAAGGGGAGATGGGAACCCTTGGATATAGGTACGACGGGTTGTCCGGGAACATCAGTATCCATTGCATTACGGTGGTGATCTGGTGGTAAAAAAAACAAATTTGAAAGAACCTGGTCGCAGCGGTACTCTCTAGGGGACTCCATGGAGAAGAAGTTGTGACAGGGGTGTTGGTTTTCTAATTGTGTAAAAGCACATTGTCTTCTGCGTTTTAAGCTTGTTTTCAATGAATATCATTAAAGTTAATTGAAAGCCCTAACGAGACTTATCTCTGTGTCGGCAATTAACAGTTTTAATTGTCTCACCCACGTCTCCTGAAATAGTACCATGTTACATCTTAGTATATCTGTATTGCTTTTTTGTATTCATGATTTAATGCTATAACCACATGTTTTAGTATAGTGGGCCGGCTAAATGCAGCATCGTGCAAACGCTATTGACAAGCAAAAAATTACATATTTGTAATCAAAAAAATATGCTTGTAATTACCTGATATCGCCGCATTCTGCGAAATTTAGAAGAAAAATCACCTTTTTTAGTCCCGCTCCTGTATGAATAGCGTATTATCACAGGCGATAAAACTGGCAAAAAAATCAAATATTTTGTTTTTTTTTGTTGGTTTGCATATGGAAACGAGACACGCACTTGAGACAGAAGTCATGTCTCGTTCCCGTAGATCTACTCACTCAAAATGTAATTATTCATCTATTTTTTCTTGTTTTCTTAATTTTTATATTAAGCATATGCAAACCAACAAAAACAAGTAAAGGAAAAAACGATTTTTCAACACAAACCTTTATTTCAAATACACTCGATTTAGAAATACGAAAGATGCTCAAGTTAAGTTGTTGTATTTTTAAATTGAATCATGTATTGTCATCCAATATAAAGCTATGCTGAAAGTTTCAGTTTCCTAGCTAGTCAAAAAGCTGGTTAAATTTTAATTGAAAGATTTGCGTACAGAGAAAGCCACACACACACACAAACAGAGATTGTAGACTAAATAAAAGTTTGTAAAAAACAAAATATTTGAATTTTCCGCCAGTTTGCATTTATTTAGCGCCGTGGTGTCATGGCGTTTCGGCTCGTGAGCGAAGTTAAATTTGAATTGTTTTATTGTTTCACGTGGAAACTGTGAGTTTTTCTTCTTTTCTTCTGTATTCCCTTTTCTAAACTTTTCTTTCTCTAATAATGTACTCTAGGGATTTCTTATTAAGCCTCTCTCAATCTTCTACTCTGCCTACTCGCACTGTTCGCCGTAAGATTTATTATCTTGATATTCTTAACCTAAATTATATTAGGAAATTTAAACGTATTGCTAAGTGCAACTCTTCTTTCTCTGATCTCTCTATATCAAATCCTCTTCTTAAAATAAACAATCTTAAAACTAATAATAGTCATAATAATAATAATAATAATAATAATCCTAGTTCTAGCCTTAATATAGCCACCCTTAATATTCGTTCTCTAAATAATAAATCACTCTTTATCTCTGAGCTAGCCCTGTCTAACTATCTTGATCTCTTTCTCCTGACTGAGACCTGGCATGAATCTGCTTCTTCTCCTTCTCTCCTTGCTTCTGTTCCTACTGGCTTCTCTTTTGTTGAGCAGGCTAGGCCTCCTACTAATCATTTTTCTGCTCAACATTCTTCCTATGGTGGCATATGCCTTCTCTTCAAGTCTTCCTATTCTGTCTCTCTCAATTCTTCTACTAAATTCTCATCTTTTGAATGCCTCTTTACTTCTGTTAAAATTAATTCTTTTAAGTTCAATTTAATAGGTATCTATAGGCCTCCTAAATGCTCTAAACCACAATTTCTGGAGGATTTCTACAACCTTTCTGAATCTCTCTTCTCTCTATCTACTCCTTCTTTTATCATTGGGGATTTTAATATTCCTATTAATAAAACTAAGGACTCTTTTGTTTCTCAATTTCTTGAAATCTTATCTACTTTTAACTTCTTTCAGCATTGTGACTTTCCGACTCATAATCGGGGTAACACATTAGATCTTATTATTTCTCCTCTTTTCTCTAATATAAGCAATCTTTCACCTGTTAATCTTCACTTTACTGATCACTACTTTATTTCTTTCACCTTACCTCTATCTCAACCTTTAATTAATCTTACTTCAGTCACTAAAAGGTGTTGGTCTAGATTTGATAATATTCAATTTTCAAATTTATTTCTCACCTCTGGGTTTTCTTCTTCTTCTTTCACTGATGTTGATTCCTTTATGGACAATCTCAATCTGACGATTTCATCCATACTGGATACTTTGGTTCCTTTTGAGACGTTTAAGTTTCGACTCTTTTCTAAAAAAGCTCCTTGGTTTGATCGTGATTGTGTTCTCTTGAAGCAATCTGCACGTAAAGCCGAGCGAGCTTATCGTTCTAAACTGTCTAAGGGTTCTTGGTATGAGTGGCAATACCATCTCAAACAATACCATAACCTCATCTTTACTAAGCATTCTTCCTTTTTGAGAAAATCTATTGTTCTTGCTTCTAGCTCGAGGAATAGGTGGTCTTCTCTTTCTAAACTCCTTAATAAAAAATCTCCTCCTCCTTCTTTTTCTCCTGATGACTATCATAATTTTCTTACCACGAAAATTGAAAGCATCAGATCTTCTAACAATAGTCAAACCCCTATTTTTTCTAAATTCTCTACTGAAACTTTTACTTTTTTCTCTCCTATTACACTTGACTATCTTACTAAACTTATTAACTCTATGTCTTCTTCTACTTGCTCTTTGGATCTCATTCCTACTACTATCTTTAAAGAGCTTTCTTCTGTTCTTTATCCAATTTTACTTGATTTAATTAATCTCTCTTTATCTACATCTGTGTTTCCCTCTGTTCTTAAGTCCTCTTTTATTATCCCTACTATTAAAAATGCCTCTCTTGATCCTTCTTCTCTATCTAGCTATAGGCCTGTCTCTAACCTATCCTTTATCTCTAAAATTATGGAAAGAGTTGTGTATGAGCAAATAAGTGCTTATCTAACTGCTTTCTCACTTCTTCCCTCTTCTCAATCTGGCTTCAGACCTGGCCACTCCACTGAAACTGCTCTACTTAAGCTTCATAATGACCTTATTGTTTCTTCTGACTCTGGCCTCTCTACTCTTCTTCTTTGTCTTGATTATTCATCTGCATTTGATACAGTTGATCACTCACTGTTGTTGGATGTACTTGATAAATCTTTTAATATAACTAGCGATGCTCTCCGGTGGTTTAAATCTTATCTATCTGGTAGATATTCCTATGTTTCTATTGAATCTTCTAAATCTACTCCTGTAACTTTGACCTACGGTGTCCCTCAAGGGTCTATTCTTGGTCCTTTACTGTTTATTCTCTATACTTCTGAACTTCCTCATATTATATCTTCTCACTCTCTCAATAGCCAAATGTATGCCGATGACTCCTATGTCTATTCTACTTTCTCTAACTCTTCTCTTGAGTCTGTTCTTAACAAAATAGCTGCCTGCCTTCAATCTATTATATCCTGGAGTTCTTCTATGTGTCTTAAACTTAATCCTGACAAGTTTGAACTAATCTATTTCAACAAGTCCTCTAAATCCCTAAATCCTCTTCCTTTGGTTTTGCCACCACCATCTTCTCTTTCCATTTCTCCTTCTCCCTTGATTCGTAGCTTAGGTTTTCTCTTTGACTCTAACTTGTCGCTTACCCCCCAAATTACTTCTGTTACTAAATCCTGCTACTTTCATCTTCGCCGTATTAAGCAGCTTCGTCCACTTCTGGATGATCCTTCGCTGCAACTTCTAGTCTCTTCTCTTGTCCTGTCTCGAATTGACTACTGCAATTTTCTATACTATGGTCTTCCTGACACTACCCTCTATCCTCTCTCTAAAGCCTTCAACTCGGCTGCTCGCTTAGTTTCTCGCACCTCCTACTCCTCTCACATCTCTCCATCTCTTGTTCTTCTCCATTGGCTTCCTCTCAGATATAGGGTGATTTTTAAAATATGTTTAATAATGTACAAAATAAAAAATTGCCTTTCTCCTCTCTACTTAACTAATTTAATACATATCCCTCCTAAGTCTGGTTTTCGTTCTTCTTCTCGTAATCACTCTCGCATCTTCACTATTAAGCATTCTTTTGCTAAACGCTCTTTCTCCTACTCTGGCCCCTATCTCTGGAACTCTCTTCCTTCTTCTCTTACTAACTCTACTTCTCTCACAGTTTTCCGTCGTGGACTTAAAACATATCTGTTTACCAAGTTCACGACCGAGCGCTATTGAACACTGCGGAAATAGCGCTATAGAAATAATTGATTGATTGATTGATTGATTGAGTTTGATCGCCTGTGATAATACGCTATTCATACAGGAGCGAGACCAAAAGATGATTTTTTTCTCAATTTTCCAGAATGTGGCGATATCACGTAATTACAAGCATATTTTTCTGATTACAAATATGTTATTTTTTTGTTTGTCAATAGCGTTTGCACGATGAAGGGGTTTTTGATCAATTAGCCGGCCCACTAGTACAACTGTTATCTAAACAAACAAAATATAATTTATTAGTTTCAAAACTGTTTAAAAAATAATTGCAAATAAGATTTCTGGGTTGTAATTCATTTTAAACCTACAGTGATTTTTCATAACGGTCTGATACTTGTTTACTTATTTTCAGGCGTTTCAGTTTCTAAAAAACTAAAGTCCGTCAAGACAGCATTTATCAACGAAGATATTGAAATGTTTTACTCATATGATATTTCATGTGTACAATTGGTTCACTGGACAAAAAATTTTCGACTTTGTTTATCTTATAACTTCAACAAACAACAAGTAAAAGTATTGCAGAATACAACAAATTATGGCATCATTCTGTTACCACCATTTACCTTAAAAGTTTTGGCAACAACGAAAGACGACGAAGGAATTTACGAATTTTTGCTTTACGATTCTCATTCTGTTGATAATTCTACAAACCTAAGTCTTCATGTCCATAATTCAACAAGTGATGCAAAATAGCTAATTAAAACTTAATTGCATATTATATGTTCTATGTTTGTTTTTTTTCTAGGAAGTAAAATTATTAAAATCTTATGACTATATACAGACACATAGAAGACATAATGCGATGTATAATTGTCGTAAATATTTTCTATTCATCGAGTTTTCATTAGAATTTGAAACCAGACTTTCAACAGCCGTAACGCTTTGTGGGACGTGTTGGACATGTTATCTTGGCCTTAAGAGTCGTAAGACCCGGGTTTGATTTCCAGTCGCATATTTCTAAATGGTATTATGCAGTAATTCAGATGTCGACTAGCAGCCTAAGAGGGGCGTGGCTTAAGGCTTACCTTTAGGTAATTTCCACTCTAATTTTACCGTTTCAATGTTAAGTTGTTGATATATATATATATATATATATATATATATATATATATATATATATATATATATATATATATATATATATATATATAATATATATATATATATATAATGTACGTACGTTATTTTAATTACATTGTCTAAATTTGATTATTTTTATTAATATCCTTCTATTAAGATAATTCCTTGAGGATATTAGTTTATTTGTATATTTAGTTATTACATGTTTTCTTATCTTCTGCCTCCTTTTACGCGATCGTATTTACAGACTCTGAAGATGGCGAAAGCCGAAACGGCCCGTAAGTCTGAAATGAAGAAAGTTTTAAATATTAATACTTTTCTTAATACGTGTTGCAGTAAACAAAAAACGTTGTTCCGAAATATTGAGAAAGTATCTATAAAACTCATAGCGGCTAAATGGAGACTTATTTTTAATCGAGCTTGTCTTACAGATATATATATATATATATATATATATATATATATATATATATATATATATATATATATATATATATATATATATATATGTATATATATATATATATATATATATATATATATATATATATATATATATATATATAATCTCGTGTCATAATGTTTGAAATTGAACTCCTCCGAAACGGCTCAACCGATTTTTATGTAATTTTTTTTGTACATTTGGTAGATCTGAAGATAGGACCATGGCTATTTAGAATATTTTTTTTTAATTATTTAAAAAGTTATTTTGGAAAGACAAAAAGATGCAAATAAGCTTTTTTTATAGGAAAATGTAACAGATAGACAGTCATATATATATATATATATATATATATATATATATATATATATATATATATATATATATATATATATATATATATATATATATATATATATATATATATATATATATAAAGTTTGATCAATGATTTACATTGATACTGTTTCCTATAAAAAAGTATCTTTAACTGTCTGAGATTGAAAATGTTTATCTTTTTGCATTTTGAGGTCAAAAACATGGCAGATTCCTTTAAGGTGAACTGCGGTACAATACTGTAGAAATGGCAGCGATTGTTACTCGCTATGTTTCACTAATGACTGATGAACAAAGAATGATTTACGACCGCATTATACTTGCAGTTTTGGAAGGACAAGGTGGATTCTTTTTTTTTTTGGATGCACCAGGTGGAACTGGGAAAACATTTCTCATTTCTCTAATTCTTGCCGAAATACGATCAAATAATGGCATTGCTTTGGCCGTTGCATTGTCTGGCATTGCAGCAACTTTATTGGATGGAGGCAGAACAGCTCATTCAGCACTTAAGCAATGTGCAACATAAAAAAGCAATCATCCATGGCCACAATGCTGAATTATGAGTGGCTAGCAGAAAGAGTCATTTTGCAGCAAAAAATGTGGATGTCAATGATTTAAATTTCAAGATACGGCAGTTGTTGCCAGGCAAATTGGTGTCATACAAATCGATTGATACAGTTTGCGATGCCAGCGAAGCGTAAATTATCCAACAGAGTTTTTGATCTCATTGGATTTGCCAGGCATGTCACCGCATCATCTACAACTTAAAGTTGGATCTCCGGTTAATCAACTTCGGAATTTGAACCGAACGCGGCTGTGCAATGGCACGCGATTAGTAATTAGAAATTGATAAAAAAACATATTCGAAGCCTGCATTTTGAACGGCAAGTTCTGAGGCAAAAGTGTTTTGCGGCCACGGATCCCAATGATTTCTACAGAAGTGAATATTGAATTCAAAAGAATTCAATTTACAATTAGATTGGCATTCACAATGACAATTAATAAATCGCAAGCCCAAACGATGTCTGTTTGTGGCTTAGATTTGGGCATGCCATATTTTTCTCACGAACAATTACCTATACGTGGCATGTTCTTGCGAGGGCAAACCATCCAGTTTGTTTGTGTTGGCTAAAGATGGTCTGACAAAAAACATTGTTTTTTTTTTAAATTGACATAATTTGTACATTAAGCTTTTAATAAAAAAACTAAAATAATGTATAAGGCAAAACAACGTTTGCTGGGTCAGCTAGTATTAATATAAGTGTCGCAAATAATAGGAATTGTTGATTTGGTTTGTTTGTGTACATTGGAATCAAACTTACTAATAATTCGTAAAATGCCTTGACATTCATGTTATTATTACTATTAATATTACCCACTAGTAAAAATGTTCTTTTAAAGCTCTTTTCCTCCATTTGAAATGACAAGAAATGTAATTAAAAAATTTATTTGTTAAAAAATAGATAACTAATAAAACAATCAGGGTTAACTGGCCAGTTTCAGCTATATAAAGCCATCTTCAGAAACCTATGTTAAAACAATAAATTAAATATTATAAAAGTTGAAAGAGTTGAGTTAAAATTCAGAAACACTTATAAGTTTTGTTTAGACAGAGACATTGAATAGGAGCTAAGCTGAAATTGACTTTCACTTTACAAATTAATACGGCTATTGACGGATGAAACACATTGTAATTTAAGTTGAAACCACATAAGAAAACAGCGACCATATTTAATCAGCTACATATATGAAGCTGATTTAATATAGTTGTTCTTATATATGTTATATATATTTGTAACATATACAAAACCAGCTCGTCTTTCTGTTCTATATCTTTTTATAGCACCACATTGAGAATAGCAATCATCGATATCTAAAGCAAAGCCTTAAGCCACGCCCCTCTTAGGCTGCTTGTCAACCTCTGCATACCACTATTTAGAAATATGCTTCCCGGTCCAGGCACGTAATTTCCTTGAGCAAGGAACTAACTTAGTGCTAACTAACTTTGCGCGTTTACACAGGCAACGATTTGCTGGCGCCAAATGTCAATGTCGCGGCATCTTTGCGACAGTGAGGATTTACTCGAGACACTTTCAATACGCAATAATTTCTGCCAATATTGCGTGCGTTGGTGCCATAGACTTATATATAATATCTAGACACGCAACACAGGCCAATTTAGCGAGTGCAATAGATAGAGTTCACATCTCTGTGGCGGGAAACCGCCGTAGGCAAACCAATCGTTTCGATAGTACAGTCGCATTATTTAATCGAAGCTACTGCGGTCTAAATTTGTTCAACGTAGTATAAATTTGAGTTTCAGTAAATTAATTGATAAATTTGAAAACTATGCCGTCAAGTTGTTGTGCCATCGGATGCACTTATAGGTATAACAAAGGCGATAACATACCCATGTACCCGATTCCATCTATTCTATGGCATGGACAAAACAAGAAGGGAACGGTGGATTAAAGCTATAAAGCGAGAGGACTGGAAAAATTGGAGTTATGAAAACATAAGCAAAGCAAGAATATGCGGGCAGCACTTCATATCAGGTGAGTAAAGGTTTTATTAACAGTGCATTATTTAGCTCACTACGTGTGTTTAGTGTATCGGCCAGACAACTTCAAACCCCATCCTGTTGCACATAATTTCCATTTTCTTGACATGATCAGGATAAAAATTTTGAAGTTCTAGCATGCTTATAGTAAATTTGTTTTTTTTGGTTTATATAGAAATTGGTCTCAAATAAGGCAATTAAATTTTTAATTAATTATTAAAAGTCTCCGAAAGTGTTTTGGAAAACTTTCCAAAGCAACTGTGTGACTTTAAAACATTGTAAGTAAAGCACTGTTTTTAAAAAGTGTTTTTTGACTATAGACAATATTTACATATGTAATAATGTATGACTTATATTATAGGAAAGAGATCAGAAGATAGTTCTCATCCAGATTATGTTCCATCTATGTTTACATTTAACAGCAAGAAAGGAACCAAAAGACATCAAAATGTCGAACGCTTTGAAAGATATAAACAACGCAAGAGCGGTAAGAGGTTCAATTTAAAATTGTATGTTATGTTATATCTATGGTTATGAAAATTAGGATATCTTTTACAATTAATATAAGCTATAATCAGGAAAGTTAATCTGGAATTATTTATAAGCATAACCTTGAGATAACCTAGGCATAAATTTCTCATTAGTATTTCAAATATGTTATTAAAATAATTCATGAATTTCTAAAAATATTCGTTTTGTAGAAGTATTGACCAAGCCAATGTATCACAACCAGGATGCTCTCATTGGAATGATGACATTCAAGACGTTTGTGAAAATTTTAATGTCCAGGAGGAAGTCATCTATGAAAATGATTTTCTGACTGCCGAGGAAGCTGTTTGTGAAATTAGTTTGGATGAAGTGGAGGAAACTTCTGAATATTCACGTTAAAAATGCATTTCTGTAAAAATATGAATGAGAAATTTATCCAAGATTTGAACTGTAGAATTTCAGAAATTTATGACTTGAAAGAAAATTTGTTTTCAATTTCTCAAAAGAATGAAAGTTTTACATATAAGTATATGCAAAACAATTCAAAGTTAGTTTCTTTCTTCACTGGAGTTCAAAATCTTCAAACTCTTGAATGGATAGTTGATTTAGTTAAGGAGGACTTGAAATTCGTTATACCTAAGCTTACAGTTGAAGACCAAGTTGTAATGGCGCTAATTAAAATCAGACAAGGTCTCTCAAACAAATATATTGCAATAAATAGTAATAATAATGAGGCACGTATTTCAAAAATGTATCATCATGTTGTGCCTGTGTTAGCTCAAAAGTTGTCAGCTTTAATAGTATGGCCTGATAGATTAGTTATACAAAAAAATTGCCTAAATGTTTTCGAACGAACTATTCCAATTGTGTTTGCATTATTGATTGTTGTGAAATTTTTATCGAAAGGCCTTTTAATCTCACAGCTAGAGCTCAGACATGGTCTAATTATAAACACCACAACACTATTAAATTTTTAGTTGCTATTGCTCCAACAGGAGGCATTTGCTTTTTATCAGAAGGTTCAGGAGGACGAGTATCGGATAAACATTTGGTTTTAAACTCAGGTTTTATCAACTCATTACAAGAAGGTGATTTGGTTTCAGCTGATAGGGGTTTTACAATACAATCTGAACTCAGTGCTATTGGTGTTCAAATTAAAGTGCCTACTTACACCAAAGGAAAGAGACAGTTATCCAGCTTCGATGTGGAGGATTCAAGGAAACTTTCAAACGTTAGAATTCATGTTGAAAGAATTATCTGTTGTTGGAAGAAATTTAGAATTTTGCAACACACAATACCCATTGTACAAGTTGATTTACTAGACTATGTGATGACAATTATAGCAGAAATGATAAACTTGAATCAATCAATCATAAAGAAATGAAGTTTTCATTATATATTTTGCTAATTTAATTTAGTGAAATCTAACATTGTTATGTATGTATTTGTTACATTGCTTACGAAAGATTCTTATGATATTTTTAACTACTTATACTATTCATTATCTACCTCGATAAAATAATACATCTATTACATATTGCATTTTTTAATTTAACTGAATAAGTCAAATGAAAAGAATTTTTTAGAAACATAAACTGTCAGTTTGATGTAAAATATAACATGCATGATCAAAGAACTAATAAAGTCTATATTAAAGGAAAAAAGTTCATTATTTTATCGATTGTGTTTTGTTTAGTCATTCAGGTAATATGCTACTAAAAAAGACTTTTTCCAATTTAACAAATAAATTTTCCAAAAAGTGTTCATTTCTTGATAAACTTGTCATTATAAAATCATCTTTACTCCATATAAATAGATCGCACACTTCCATTTTGCGGACTGCTAATTGTCCCTGGATTTGAGTATAATAATTATGGTTTTCTTTAACCTTGTAGTTTTTATCAGATTGGATCAGATTGCTGATTTTTTAAACCGTTTCTATAATTGTAAGGACATTTTATTTCTAGAAGTCTTGGAGCATGGCAGTCACAGCTGACGATTCCATCAGGTGATGGATGCTCCCAAGAAAGGATGTGTTCTATGTATGTGCAGACCTTGTGGAATAATATGAAGATTTTTATGGATGTTTCTAAATATTTTAATTTTGCAATTTCTTCATTTTCACGACCAAATTGAATAGCAGGAAGCGATCTGCCAACTTTAGTGTAGCCCATGATTTCATTAGTAATTGATTCGCTGCACGGTTCCTTGGTGTGAAGGACACTATGCATTCGGAAGACAGTAATACGTCCGATTTGGTGTTCTTGCCACAATTTGTTCTTTCATTGACTAACTGTGCGTCTTTCCAAAATTGAAATGTTGTCCTCGTTGAAATGCGTACAGAAATTTTTGAAAGCTTCAACTTGTTCCTCGCTACCCAATGTGGGAGTAATTGCAAATTCAATAAATATTTCGGTTAATGGTCTGGGCAGAAATTCATCACTATCATGATCTGATGAGCCAGTGATAGTACTTTCCTCTGAAATAAGGTATTTAATAAACTAGCATTTCATAATTTTTTTTCACTTATTCAAAAGACAATCTAGCTTAAAGCATTTCTAATTCATTTCCAATATTTGAATTCATTATATAAATCATTAATTTCTAGCCTACTTCTTACATATTGTATTTATACACAAATCTCTTTCCATAATTGTTGATGCATAGACAAAGATATAAAATGCTAACCTGAACAAACACTTTTTTCAATTAATGAGAAAAAGACAGCTTTCGGATTGATGATTTTCAATTTCACCAACTTTTCGTGATCAAGTATCTGTTGATCTTGTTCATTACTTCTATGTTTGGCTAGCAGAGCTGGCAACATTTGATTAAATAATAATAATAATAATAATAATAATGTTTGACTATATTTAGAGTGGCGTAAATCCTAAAGGACTTCAAGGCCACTGAAGGGTTCTTTGCAGAGGCAGCCATTTATAGGCGCCTACCCTTTTAGCAATGCGAGTGAACTCCTTGCTTAAGGGAATTACGCTGGTGACGCCGGTGAGGCTTGAACTGCCGACCTAATGATCAACAGGCGAACGCTCTACCGCTCTGCCACCAGCGCCTGAAATACCCGTCTGAAAGAAATATCTCTCAACCTAGCTGGTTGAACTTTTTTTGCTTATATTCCATTGACATAGAACATCAGTTGGAGAGTTTTTGTTGATTTCCAAGTGAGCAGCAGCTTGGAGTTTAAAAAGTGTCGCAGCAACATGGCTACACACTGAACCAAGACTAAAAATTAATGAAAAAAAACTGTTATTTAACACTAACATAAAATGAAAAAATAGATATTTAAGAAGGTTGAAATAAAATGAATGCTTCTCCACTAAAAAACATATTCTCAAAACATTGAAAAAGGTTTGTAAATTGCCTTTTATTACAACCAAATTGATTCAATAAAATTTGATATAAATAGTTAAAAAATGTATTTTGTTGTTTAAATCAGATTATACATTTTTAGAAACAATATCAACAAACAATTAACCCTGCCATGCACGTACAATTAGCAGAATTTATCCAGCCTTCTTTATGAATGCATATCCAGACATCAAACATTGTATTTTTTGATTGTCTTAGTTTGGAAGAACCTTTGAATATATTAGACAATTGGTATTGACACATTCACTTAAGTTATAGTTATAATTATTTAATGACCAAACCTGAGCTTTTACAAATGTAAATATGGAATTATCAACATTGAAAAAACACTTTTGTACATGTCCATTCAAATAGTAGTTATAAGCTTCTAATGAGTTGTAGGCCTTTAGTTTTTCATTAGAGAAGGTACTTGTTTTGTTTATTAAAAAGTTTATTATATCAGGCCAGCCGATGTTTGGTATATGTCGTATGTTGTCTGTTGTCAGTCCAGTTTTTTTGAAAAAATTATAACTAAATTATGTTAGAAGATTGTCTTAAAAAGGTAATTTTTGCAATTATTTATGTCAACAAACAGTTACAGTAAGACCGTTATATATATATATATATATATATATATATATATATATATATATATATATATATATATATATATATATATATAATCTCATTTCACCTATTAATAACAACTTTCGCCCTACCATAGCAACATACTCACTAACTACACCTGCTTCCATTCATGTTAACTAAGTTGTTTACATTTCAGTTGTGCCCTTTGACTTTCTAATTTCTGTTCTGACTATGGACTAACCGTGTAATTAGATTTTGACATTTATTAAGTTTTAACTTTCTGAAACACTTGTTGATTTAAGATTTGACAATGAACTCTTGAAAAATAAGATGTACAGTTTTTATTAAAAAATCGTTATAAAATGTTTTGTCATTGGTTACTGTATTTTGAAGAAGTTATACGATTAATTTTTGAAATCTTTAAAAAAGTGTTCCAGAATTTTAATTTTAATGAGATATTTCTCTACTGCGGTGACTAGTTGTACCTACTATGGTGATTTCTCCATTTCAGTTCATTTTTATGAAAGCGTGCTTAAAATTATTGAATTACTAGCGGGGTACCCAGCGTTGCTCGAAGTTTTTATAAGTTTTTCTATCGTTTTTTTTCTTTCGCTCCCGTTTGCTTCCCCGCTTGCTCTCTCGCTCCCGGTCGCCTCCCGTTTGCTCTCCTGTTTCCAGTCGCTTTCCCGTTCCCGGTCGCTTAAGATAAGATAAGATGAGATGAGATGAGATGAGATGAGATGAGATGAGATGAGATGAGATGAGATGAGATGAGATGAGATGAGATGAGATGAGATGAGATGAGATGAGATGAGATGAGATGAGATGAGATGAGATGAGATGAGATGAGATGAGATGAGATGAGATGAGATGAGATGAGATGAGATGAGATGAGATGAGATGAGATGAGATGAGATAAGATGAGATAACGTTTATTATAGTGGTTTAGAAAATTTTACGCCTATAGACAGCCACTTCACCGCTTGCCCGCTCCCTCTTGCTCTCCTGTTCCGGTCGCTTGCCCGCTCCCGCTCGCTTGCCCGCTCCCGCTCGCTCTTCCGTTCCCGGTCGCTTTCTCGGTCGCTTTCGCTTTACCGCTAGCTCTTTCGCTCCCGGTTGCTTATCCGTTCCCGCTTGTTTTTCCGTTTTTTTCCCGCTCACTCACATTCGCTCTCCCGTTTCCGCTCGCTCTCCCACTCATTTCGTGAGCAATCCTAATTTTTTTCACAAAAACCTTCCTCTATTGACTCTCAAGATTGTGTAAAAATTCCCCTCATTTTGTACCTGATCTCAATTTTGTTCACACAAACCTTCTGTTTAATGACTTTGAATGTTGTGTGAAAATTTCATTACGATCAGATGAATAGTGTAGCAATCTATAAAAAAACATACACACACAACACACACAGCAAGTTGTGAATAGCTGTGTTCGCGACTAGTTGGGCGGCGACTAGTTGGGCGGCGACTAGTTGGACAGCGACTAGTTGGCCCGGCGACTAGTTGGGCGGCGACTAGTTGGGCTAGCGACAAGTTGGGCGGTGACTAGTTGGGCGGCGACTAGTTGGCAGCGACTAGTTGGCCTGCTCCGGTTTAGGAAGGCTTTTAGCGAGGCAGCCTAGTAGACCGGAGAACTGATAGTTACAACCGTATAGTAATTTAATCAAATATTTTTTTAATAGAAAAAAAATTTTTTTATGTACAAAATAAATTTTTAACTTTATAAAAATTAACAAATTTTTTTTTATAAAAATTTCAGTTGACATTGAATTTTATTTGCGTAGTCTCTAGTTCGATGGTCTATTTATGTCTATTTAACGTCGCCTGTGTTATCGGTAAATTAGAATTGTATATTTTCTATGTCGGATATCGCGTTAAATTAAAATAAAGCTCATATCAACTACTTTTAGCTATAAGAAATCGACGTTTCTGTTTCTTACAAACCGGAGTTTAGTCTCCGCTGTCGTACCAAATATTGAATAATACATATAATGAATATTCATGGATCCAAAAAACTCTAAATCGTTTTTTCGGAGGACATCTTTGTAGTTTTTGAAAAATTAAAAGATTAAACTTTTCAGCTTAAAGCTTGCTTTAATGAATATTAATTAGGTCCGTGCTGGTAGCTCATTGGCTAAGTTTTGTTGTGTCGGCCGTATCGGCAATATGTTTAAAAGTGACTTTTGTTGTTTACAAGCACTAATTATCACGTGACTAAGGTCAAGAAATTTCGCCGTGATATTGACTCAGCTCGAACAAAGGAATTAACCTGCTGCTGCGTGTCTAGATATTATATTATAAGTCTATGGTTGGTGCGTTTTGCAAGGTTTTGCTCTAGTTTATTTCGCAGAAATGTTTTATAAAAATCTTTTACAATAAATCTTAATTATAGAAAAATTAAAAAAATTATATTAGTACTAAATGTTACTTAAATTTATAATTTTTGTGATATGAAAAATTGTAAACAGCTTTTTTCACGCGGAAGACTATTTTCAACTATATATAAAAGAGATAGCAAGTAGTGATGGGCGATTTTGAACAAATCGTTTATTTTGAACGATTCATTGAGGTAAACCAACTGAGTCGTTCAGTAATTCTAAAAAGAATCGTTCAATCTTATTTGGTTCACCTACGTAATTAGCATAGAGGCGGAGCTTACCGGACTAGCCAGCTAATGTCAAAGTGCCTTAAGCTTTGCTTATTTACATTAACTCACTATAGAAATTGACTAAGAAAAAACAGTGTCTCTGTAAACGTAGAGGAATATGCTTTCTAGCGCTTCTAACAAATTTTTTGATAATTAAAATTTCTCTTCCCAAAAACCTTTTACTTCTTTAATAAAGACCCCTAATAGGAAAAAGACAAATAACAATTATATATATATATATATATATATATATATATATATATATATATATATATATATATCAATGATAAAAAAAAATTATACGCACACACAATGTCACAAGAGCACAAATATACATATATACATATATATACATAAACATATATATATATATATATATATACATACATACATATGACTATTGTTTAAACATATCTCATTAATATAAAATGCACACATAGTAATAAAATAAACAAATATCACGAAAATACGTAAGATAAACCATCTTCATCTTACATATCCCCCCTCTTCGAAAAAAGGACGCGTCAGCGTTTCTGAGTACATCGTCACTCCCTTTACGACTAAGAAAGTCAGCACCGACGTTTTCCTTGCCTTTGATGAAGTTTACTTTAAACTTATTCTCAATCTCTATCTCTCTGCGTGTTGTGTCAACAGGGCGGGCGTCTCCGAAGATTGCCGAATTCAACTTTACATCTTTCCCCACCCCTCCATGTTGGCCTCTAGGCAGAAGATTGAGCCTTGGTCTTTCTTTTGGCGGATTCAAAGCTTGAACTTTTGCCTCAACTTTATTTCCCAACTTTGAAGTGGCACACGTGTTTCTTTTCTTGTTTTGATACAGATCCGAGTTAGCCGACGTTTTTCTATAATTTGCCTGATCATTCCTATGAGGGCTGTCGTAGTTAGGAGCGGATTTCTGTGGTTTCCGACCAAAGCGTTTCCCTGCAGCCATTGCATCCAAACTTCTTACTCCTTCAATATTTCCCAGCACCAGATCGCAAAGTAGGTTTTTCATGCACACAAGCTCTCTGGTTCCTCTGAACCAGTCTGTTTTGATTTTTACCACTGCTGTTGGAACTACCCGAACTGTGCCATCGATCAAAACACAGGGTTTTGTTCTTCCGGTCATTTGACGCGGGTGTACTAATGATTCCTTTACCATTATGGCAGTACAGCCAGTGTCCCTCAAAACTTTTACCGGTTTTTTGTTCACAGACACTCTGGTTAATTTAAACTTTTTTCCTGAGTGAAAACAACCATCCGCTATTACCGGTGAAACGCAGCCACATTTTAATTGGACCTCATTCATTTTACCTTCCATCACCATGACCGCGCATGCATTCACTATTCCAGAATCTTTGCATGGTAGTGTCATGGTGGCCTCTCTACGCGCTTGGCAAATGACTGGAGTTGCTTAAGTGCCTTGACTGCAGTCCCTCGCCAAATGTCCAACTAGATGACAATCCTTTGCCATATGGCCCAGCTTATTGCAATTGTAACAGCGTGGTCCAACCATTCCCGAGTCAGTGTTTGATTGACCACGATTTCCGCTAATCATTCTTATGTTTTCGACTTTTGCTAATCTTTTGACTGGGTGAGCTTGATTGTACTTGTTGACCCAGCGACTTAACTCATTGACGTCACCGCTTTCTTTCTCCAACAAATATTCAGCCATTCCCGACGGACAGTCTCCAAAGAACTGCTCTTTTAAAAACAAAAACAATAAGTTTCTTGTACCCGCGAGATCCACCCAGCGCCTGAGGTAACTGTCTAGTCGCACTAGATACTGTTCCCAAGTCTCTTCTCGTTCAAGCTTTGACTCTCGAAACTTTATGCGGTAGTCTTCTGCCGACTTCCCAAAACGACGAAGGAGTGCCTCTTTTACCGACCCGTAATCCTGCATCTGACAATCGCTGAGTTGGCCAAACACTTCCAATGTCTTCGCACTAAGCAGAAAACCCAGAAGCATTCCCCAACCCGTTTGCTATATATTCAGCATCAGTGGACATCTTTACCAAATAAAAAAAAATTCGGTAACTTGTGATCAAATAACTTCAGAAAATATATTTACGATGAAAATGCGTAAATACGTCGAGGTCACCAATGTAAACGTAGAGGAATATGCTTTCTAGCGATTCGTAACGTTAAAGTCGAAGTTATTTATAACACAATATTTCTCGAATTTATTTTAACTTTATTATTCTTCCTTGAATATAATCTTTTACTTGACTCAAAACTGAATTATCTCACTTTGTAGAATTTTGTACGGTTCTAACAAATCTTTTGATAATTAAAATTTCTCTTCCCAAAAACCTCTTACTTCTTTAATGAAGACCCCTAATAGGAAAAAGACAAATAACAATTATATATATATGTATATATATATACACCCATACATTCATACATTTATATTTAGACAAATAACATTTATATATATATACATATATATATATATATATATATATATATATATATATATATATATATATATACATATATACCCATACATTCATAAATACACATATATATATATATATTATATCAATGATACAAAAATTATACGCACACACATTGTCACAAATGCATAAATAGACATATATACATATATATTCATAAACATATATATATATATATATATATATATATATATATATATATATATATATATATATATATATATATATATATATATATATATATATATATATATATATATATATACATCCATACATATGACTATTGATTAAACATATCTCATTAATATAAAATGCACACATAATAATAAAATAAACAAGTATCACGAAAATACGTAAGATGAACCATCTTTATCTTACAGTCTCTATCAAAGGTTATTTTGATATCAAAAGCGCTATTAAAAATTTTGTGTGCCACTAAGAATAACAATTTCCTCAATCCCAAAGTCACATACTTGGCCAATGCATTAGCTAGTTCACTACAGAAAAGGTTTAAAGGTGTAGAAACGCAAACTCTCTGCGCAGAGTCAACCTTGCTGGACCCTCGTTAAAAAAAAAAGATTTAGCGATGCTTCAGCCCTAGAACAGGCAGTAAAGAATGTAAAACTCTTGGCGTCCAGAAAAAATAATAATAATCTAGTACAGCCTCAAGTAGATGATGTTCTAAAACAACCAAAACCCCGGTCTTCAATCTGGGATGAGTTTGACAGCAGATATGCAGACTGTATCAACTCTCAAAGCCCGATGTCGGAAACCATCATTAAAGTAAAGCGGTTTACTGATGAACCCTTAATTGCAAGGGATGGTGATCCTTTGAAATGGTGGAGTGACAGAGCTGGTTTATATTCCCGTTTAGTAAAGGTTGTCAAGGAACGATTGTGTATAGTGGCAACATCTGTACCTTATGAGCGTAGGCAATCTTTTCTACCTATCTGGCAGCAGATTAGCTGTCGAGTCAAGCCGAAGTAAGGAGTTCTGAGCCTATCATAGTCGTAGTCTAATGTTAAGTAGCTCCGAGAGACTGAGACTTCTAGCCATCATTTTATTGGTGATGGTCGGTGGCTCAGTTGGAAGAGCGCTTGCATTTAGGCGAGGCGGTGTTGCCGTAGACACGTGGGTTCGATTCCTAGTAGAGTCTTATAAATATTTGCGTTACTTGTGGTGACAGTTAGTCATCCTATTTGTAGGCTCTTGAAACATTTCAACGCAGTGTTTCACTTCGCAAAAAATTACATATCTGGCAGCAGATTAGCTGTCGAGTTGAGCCGAAGTAAGGAGTTATGAGCCTATCATAGTCGTAGTCTAATGTTAAGTAGCTCCGAGAGACTGAGACTTCTAGCCATCATTTTATTGGCGATGGTCGGTGGCTCAGTTAGTAAGAGCGCTTGCATTTATATATATATATATATATATATATATATATATATATATATATATATATATATATATATATATATATATTTATATATTATTTCAAGAAACTTCGGCTTTAAATGTTCTTCAAAACAAACTCGTAAAAACACAAAGGACCATTTAGCAGCAATATACTTTTTTATTATCTTTTCTAAATGTCGAAATTTAGTTTTTTTAAAGAACATTATTTAAAATTAGGGCTAACGCGGTTCGACAGCCATCAACTGCCATCTTCAGAGCCAATATAATTTAAACTACCAAACGTACACAAAAAATTTCGTAAAAATCGATTCAGCCGTTTCGGAGGAGTTTGGACACAAACACCATCACGAGCTTTATATATATATATATATATATATATATATATATATATATATATATATATATATATATATATATATATATATATATATATATATATATATATATATATATATATATGAGAGTCTGTTTGATTTTGGCCTATAAATTATATATAAACTCCTCCAAAACGGCTGAACGATTTTTATGAAATTTCTGTGTACCTATCCTCAGACCTACCAAACACGTACACAAAAAACTTAATAAAAATCGGTTCAGCCGTTTCGGAGGAGTTTGGACACAAACACCGTAACGAGATTTATATATATATATATATATATATATATATATATATATATATATATATATATATATATATATATATATATATATATATATATATATATATATATATATATATATATATATATATATATATATATATATATATATATATATATATATATATATATATATATATATATATATATATATATATATGGTGCGAGCGTTCACTTGCAGACCAGAAAATTAGTGAGGCACCATCCTGTTTTAGTTGTTATGAATAATGGTCCAACAATGAGATTTGTTTGTGAAAGTACTGTTAAAATTTTTACTTGGAATACGCAAGCGAAGCGTGTGACTATTATAGCCAGTTGCATATGAACACGTTTTATAAAATAGTACATTGTCGTTAATAATAATTTACAACTTGTTTAAAATTGGGAAAACCCCGCCGACTACTACTTCGGTGATTTATTTGTTTTCAACTTGTTTATATCTATATATTAATAGTAAAATTAGTCGTACTCTAAGCTCAAAAACAACACCTATGCGCTATTATAGTAATAACTTTACGCACGCTTTGCTTCTTGTGACTATTATAGCCAGTTGCATATGAACACGTTTTATAAAATAGTAAATTGTCGCTAATAATAATAATTTACAACTTGTTTAAAATTGGGAAAAACCCGCCGACTACTACTTCGGTGATTTATTTATTTTCAACTTGTTTATATTGAGTTATGGCGTATTCCAATAATAGGAATAATATTAGCAAATTAGTTAATTTTTGTAATTAATAATATTATTAATAATTAAAATAAGAGGAATAATAATAACAAAATAGAAAAATGTCGTTAATAATAATTTCATTAAATATTTCCGCAAAGCGTCGAACTTTCCAATAATAGAAATAATATTGGCAAAATAGTTAATCTTCGTTATTAATAATAATTTAAAATAAGAGGAATAATAATTACAAAATAGTAAATTGTCGTTAATAATAATTTAAATAAATAAAAACCCGCCTACTACTACTTCGGTGATTTATTTATTTTCAACTTGTCTATATTTAGCGATGACGTACGATGCTATATATATCCGCAAAGCCACAAAGCGTCCAACTTTCCATTAATAGGAATAATATTAGCAAATTAGTTAATTTTCGTAATTAATAATATTATTAATAATTAAAATAAAAGGAATAATAATAACAAAATAGAAAAATGTCGTTAATAATAATTTCATTAAATATTTCCGCAAAGCGTCGAACTTTCCAATAATAGAAATAATATTAGCAAAATAGTTAATCTTCGTTATTAATAATAATTAAAATAAGAGGAATAATAATTGCAAAATAGTAAATTGTCGTTAATAATAATTTACATAAATAAAAAACCCGCCGACTACTACTTCGGTGATTTATTTATTTTCAACTTGTTTATATTTAGCGATGACGAACGATGCTATATTTATCCGCAAAGCGTTAGACTTTCGCGGCTAATAACTTTTTATTTAAACATTTTAACAAAAAAGTGCCCTAACAAACCTTGTTCAGCGTCTCATAATCTATCAACGTGAGTTTTTTCAGACCTGCAGATGCTAATCGGGTGACATAATACATAATACATACATCATTGCGCTTTTATAGTAGGGACCAGCACTTGACGCACGCTTCGCGCGCGAAGCGTGTGAGTTTTTACATATTAATAGTAAAAGTAGTTGCACTTAAATAGCACTCTAAGCACAAAAACAACACCAATGCGCTAATATAGTAATAACAATAAGATAGTGAAAAATCCGCCTATGAAAAACACTATTTTTTTGATGGTATCGGAAAAACAGCCTACGAAAAAAACAACATTTATTGGGTGATAGTGAAAAAACCGCCTACGAAATTAGCAATATATTTTGGGTGATGGTGAAAAAAAAGCTATTAAAAAAAGCCTAAGAAACAACCCAACTTTTAATGGCTGATAATGAAAAAACGCCTACGAAAAACCCAATCTTCAATGGCTGATATTGGGAAAACCCGCCGATGTACTACTTCGGTGATTTATTTATTTTTAACTTGTTTATAATGAGTTATGACGTATGCTCAAATTATATTCGCAAAGCGTTAAACTTTCGCGGCTAATAACTTTTATTTAATATATTAATATATTATATATAATGTATTAAAATAAATAATGTCGTTAATAATAATTTCCTTAAATATATCCACAAAGCGTCGAACTTTCCATTAATAGGAATAATATTAGTAAATTAGTTAATTTTCGTTATTAATAATATTATTAATAATTAAAATAAGAGGAATAATAATTGCAAAATAGTAAAATGTCGTTAATAATAATTTCATTAAATGTATCCGCAAAGCGTCGAACTTTCCAATAATCGGAATAATATTAGCAAAGTAGTTAATCTTTGTTAATAATAATTAAAATAAGAGGAATAATAATTGCAAAATAGTAAATTGTCGTTAATAATAATTTATAACTTTTTTAAAATTGGGGAAAACCCGCCGAAGTAGTATACTTCGGTGATTTATTTATTTTCAACTTGTTTATATTTAGTGATGACGTACGATGCATTATATATATATCCGCAAAGCGTTAAACTTTCGCGGCTATTAACTTTTTATTTAAACATTTTTAACATTAAGTGGCTTAACAAATTGTGTTCAGCTTCTCATAATCTATCAACGTGAGTTTTTTCAAACCTGCAGATGCCAATCGGGTGACATACATGTTACATCATTGCGCTTTTATGTTAGGAACCAGCACTTGACTCACGCTTCGCGCGCCAAGCGTGTGAGTTTTTACATAATAATAGTAAAGGTAGTCGCACTCAAATAGCACTCTAAGCTCAAAAACAACACCAATGCGCTTATATAGTAATAACTTTACGCACGTTTCGCAAGCGAAGCGTGTGACTATTTTAGCCAGTAGCTGATGATTTTTCACTTCAAAACGTTTTGGAATGGTCTTCTAATTGATTGGATGATGTTGGTAAAACCGCCTACGAAAAACACAATATTAAATGGATAGTATCTAAAACAACAGCCTACGAAAAAAACAACGTATTTTGGGTGATTGGGAAAAAAGCCTAAGAAAAAACCAACCTTTAATGGCTGATAATGAAAAAAACCGTCTACAAAAAAAAACCAACCTTCAATGGCTGATATTGGGAAAACCCGCCGATGTACTACTTCGGTGATTTATTTATTTTCAACTTGTTTATACTGAGTTATGACGTATACTTAAAATATATTCGCAAAGCGTCGAACTTTCCAATAATAGGAATATTATTAGCAAATTAGTTAATATTCCTAAATAATAATATTAATAATTAAAATAAGAGGAATAATAATTAAAAAATAGAAAAATGTCGTTAATAATATTTTTAATAAATATATCCGCAAAGCGTCGAACTTTCCAATAATCGGAATAATATTAGCAAAATAGTTAATCTTCGTTAATAATAATAATTAAAATAAGAGGAATATTAATTGCAAAATAGTAAATTGTCGTTAATAATAATTTACAACTTGTTTAAAATTGGGAAAAACCCGCCGACTACTACTTCGGTGATTTATTTATTTTCAACTTGTTTATATTCAGCGATGACGTACGATGCATTATATATATCCGCAAAGCGTTAAACTTTCGCGGCTAATAACTTTTTATTTAAACATTTTAACAAAAAAGTGCCCTAACAAACCTTGTTCAGCGTATCATAATCTATCAACGTGAGTTTTTTCAGACCTGCAGATGCTAATCGGCTGACATAATACATAATACATACATAATACATACATCATTGCGCTTTTATGTTAGGAAACCAGCACTTGACGCACGCTTTGCGCGCGAAGCGTGTGAGTTTTTACATATTAATAGTAAAGGTAGTCGCACTCAAATAGCACTCTAAGCTCAAAAACAACACGAAACAGCAAACGTCATCACTAAATATAAACAAGTTGAACATAAACAAATCACCGAAGTAGACAGCTGGCGGGTTTTTCCCAATTTTGACATTACGTCATCACACAATATAAACAAGTTGAAAATAAACAAATCATCAAGCGGGTTTTTCCAATTTTGAGCGTACGTCATCACACAATATAAACAAGTTAAAAATAAATAAATTACCGAAGTAGAATATGTACATCGGCGGTTTTTTCGTAGGCGTTTATTTCCGATATCAGTCATTAAAAAGGTTTGCTTATTTCGTAAGCGGTTATTAAAATTATCAACTAATAAAGTTTTTTTTACTTAGGCGGTTATAATATAATATTGGCCAATAAAAATTGTTTTATTTGTGAGAAGTTTTTGTCATTGTCTGTAATTAGAGGTTTGTATTTCGTAGAAGGTTTTTGTCACTATCTGCGATTAAAGGGTATTTTTGCGGTTTTTGTGTTGTTCGAGTGAGATTATGTTAATATAGATTACTATTGTAATGATAAAACTCACACACTTCGCGCGCGAAACGTGCGTCAAGTACTGGTTAAAATAAAAATACTTCGTATTATGAATTACAATAGTTTGTTTGAGGCTGGTCTCATTCCACAATTTAGAAAAGTGGAAAGTATTATGAGAATAGTTGTCTCATTTAAGTTTAAAAGAGTTTTTCTTTGAGTTTGTTTGCAAGAGAATTTATTGTCAAACCTTGCTGTTTATATATACATATACATATACATATACATGTATATATATATATATTATTTTATTTTATTATTTTAAACTTCTTCACTTATAATGTCTGCCGCTTAAAACTTTTAACCCTTCTACTTTTTTTAATTATCATTACATTATATTAATAATTCCATTTCGTTTTATTACATGAAATGATTACCGGATTTAATTAATAATATTAGTTACTTTATTTTATTTTATTTCAATTTATTTCTTTTAAATTGGAAGTTATTTGAACAGATCTTTATTTAAATTTACTTAAATGAATTTTATCATATTTTCTTTAACGTATCGCATTTTCATTATTAATTTGTTTTTTATTTGTTTTTAATTTTTAATGTACATCTCCATTCTCCGTTTTGTTTATATTCTTTAAGTTCATACGGACTCTGATAATAAACTTTTAGAAACCGGCCAGTTAGACCGTTTGGATTTTAAACCTAATAAAAATAAATTTTGTATGACTCCTGTCTTTAAATCTTCGTCGGTTGCAATTCGTTACTTTTCAAAACTAAAAAAAAAATCAGTAAACGCTAAATGGTGTTTTATATTTAACGGAGTGTGTCTACGAAAAAATCTTATCCTGCGTTATATATATATATATATATATATATATATATATATATATATATATATATATATATATATATATATATATATATATATATATGTATGTATGTATGTATGTATATATATATATATATATATATATATATATATATATATATATATATATATATATATATATATATATATATATATATATATATATATATATATATATATATATATATATATATATATATATATATATATTATATACAGTGAAGTGGCTCGATATTTTCAGATTAACATGCTCTATTGAAATACGCACGCCATTTAACCAAAACTAACTTTTTAGTAGTCTGTTTACACTTTTTTAAAATGTTTAAAACATTACTACAAAATGTAAAACTGTAAGCTTTATTATAAACCAACTGTTGTATATATATATATATATATATATATATATATATATATATATATATATATATATATATATATATACATGTATATATATATATATTTATATTTATGTGTATATATATATATACATTTAAACTGTTTCCTATAAAAGAGTGTCAGAAATTGAAATGGATCATCTTCTTGCATTTTGAGGTCAAAAACATGGCAGATTCCTTTCATTGCACCACAATATCTTAAATTAAAACTTGTCTTAGTTGAACACTAGCAAATCTACAAGCAAATCTACTCTCTAAAACTTATTTTTGATCTCTGTGAAGATAAACTCCGCCTTGCATTTGCAAGCCAGTCCCAAGCCTGGAGAAAGGAGGAGGGAAAAGTTAAAAAGAACAAATTATGATCCACGACAGGAAGTACTTAGGTGTTTCCTACATACAGCCATTTCAGTCTTAAAACACCTGGTGTAAAGGACTATAAACTATTATAAAAAAAAAAAACTCTGCGAAGATAGCATATAAGAAAAACAGTCCAATATAAACACAAGCGTGACAGAAGTAGTATAAAAATACTTTACAAGAAATTCATCAATCATAAAACTTACATTTGTAAATACATCTTTCATTATCTATCAAATTAATTTTAACAGGGTTATTTGTAACGGATCAAAAAAAAATTTGTTGCTATGGAGAATCAATGTATCTTCCGTTGAAGTTTTCAAGAAATCTTTCAATCCAGCTGGGACTTGAATTTCTACGAATTAATGTCCGCATTCATTTTTGGAACCACAGTAATTTGTTTTGGTCTTCAAAAGGATTACTGTATAAACAAAACTTTACTTTGGACTTAAACACAGGTATTGTTATTGTAACATTTGTACAGTGGCCACTTGTTCAATTAAGTTGGTTGGATTCATAAATTTTATTTTAAATTTCACTTGTTTTAATGTTTCAAATCAGACTCAAAGTCTGATTCTTAAAATAGCCATGCTTACCAGCTTTTGATTTTAGCACATTTTTGGAAACCTGTTTCTAAAAAGACAACTTAATAAACCACATTAGCCGGTTGGTTGGTTGGCTAGCTGGCTAGCTGGAGAGGAAAGTAAATTCGAAAACTAGACACCGTAGACACTTCTGTTTTTTTTGCACAAAGGTTTGTGGCAAAAAGTTATTCCTGGGGCGATTATTTTATTTGCTTTCCGTTTCTGTTATTTGTTCCGTAAGTGGAAACCTTCGCTGTTTCCAACTACGAAAAATTTTGGTATGGCGCTTTGGCGCAGCTCTATTTCTTGCGTCTCTTACAACCAATCAATTAATCGCGTTAATTTATATAGCGCTATTTTCGTGACGTTCAATAGTGCTCAGACAAACTAATCAAATGGAAACGTATTAAGTCCACGACAGAAAACAGTGAGTAAAGTACTGTTAGTAAGAGATGTAGGAAGAGAGTTCCAGAAAAAGGGACTAGAGTAGGACAATTCTTACATCATAAAAAATACATTTAAAAAAAACAACGCTTTTCTTGCGCCCTTAAAAGTATAAAATAATTTTCCTATGAGCTTGGCAAATTTTCTGAATAACTTGTTCACATTATGGTAACATACTTCATAACAGTTTCTAATTCATATACAACAGAAAACGTTGCGAGCGCATTATTTTTTATAACTATTTGTTTTACTAAAGCTCTACATCCACCCTTCATCTACTACAAAAAAGTACAATCAACAAAATCTCTGCCCCAGCCGTTTGGAACTTTCTCCCTTCGGATATTAGGAACTCTCCAAACGTCAATATTTTTAAATCTAAACTTAAGACTCATTATTTCAAAACTAGTTTGAAGGAACCTTCGTAAGCGCTTCAGACTTTCCTGGTGCTATATAAATAAATTATTTTAAGAAAAGATTCTATATACTGAATATAAAACTTTTAAACTCAGATTCTGAGGCCACAAAACATGAATTATTAATAAAATATTTAAAAAAACTTTTAAAATACCACGTTTTTGTGAATTAAAAGATGAAAATAATTTTTCTCTGGACCATAAATTTTTAAAACTTAAAACGTGGGGCGCTATTTATATTCAAAAAAGCGTTTTCTTGTATAAAAATAGCAGATTGTTAGTTTGAGTAAAAGGCGCCCCACGTCTTAAGTTTTAGAAATTTATGGCTTGTTTATTATACGAATGTCCAAAATTAATGCATGCCTCCATAAAGACATTTCTCACACAGCCCAGAGAAAAATTATTTTCATCTTTTTATGTCGGCCTGGAAAGTTTTTTGGCCCACCTGAGCCGGGAGATCGGAGTTGGAAGCCCAAACCTTCTTAACATTCTTCCCCTGTATGAAAACTACCTCCTTGCCATATTTCATCAAGATTGCTCTCTCGCTCCGCTCTGCTTATTTTGTGACCGACTTCAATTTTTTTCACAAAAACATTCTTCCATTGCCTCTCAAGCTTGTGTAAAAGTTGCACTACGATCGGATGTATGGTGTAGCAATGCATATAGGGCATCTATACTTACATACATAGTCTCATATATATATATATATATATATATATATATATATATATATATATATATATATATATATATATATATATATATATATATATATATATATTAATATATATATATATATATTAATGTAAAATCACTGGTTTGATAATCAACTTCCTACTGATAAACCTTACATTTATTACGGACATTAATTATTTATTTATTAATAGTCGAGAAGGTATAAATAGCCCTAACAAAGCCTTCATTTATTATTTTCCAATGAACTGCAAAACCATTCTATTGAACCCGGTATACGATTTGGTGATATCGTAACATTGGTGATCAGAAGTGGGATACAAGAATGGTTTAGAAAGCATTGGATGAGCTCTTGATACTCGAGTTGAGGCAGGAACTTAGAAAACAAGAGCTCAGTGATAAAGGAAGAAAGTCTGAGCTCGTGGACCGCCTCCGGACGTCATTGGAGAACAATGGGTTTGATCCGGAAAAGTATGAGTTCGAAGCAGAAGATGAATTGTTGAAGGCGCTGAATACAATGGCGGAAGAAAACAGAGCAGTACACAGAGCAGCACAGCAAGAAAAGAAGAAATTTCTTGAACTCCTCAATGGTGACACAAACAATTTCGGAAACAAAAAAGACGGTCAAGATGAACCATGCAAGAATGTACAAGATGAACCATGCAAGAATGTACAAGATGAACCATGCAAGAATGTACAAGATGAACCATGCAAGAATGTACAAGATGAACCATGCAAGAATGTACAAGATGAAGATGAATTGTTGAAGGCGCTGAATACAATGGCGGAAGAAAACAGAGCAGTACACAGAGCAGCACAGCAAGAAAAGAAGAAATTTCTTGAACTCTTCAATGGTGAAACAAACAATTGCGGAAACAAAAAGAACGGTCAAGATGAACCATGCAAGAATGTACAAGATGAACCATGCAAAGATGGTCATGATGATGAGCCTGTCAAAGACGGTCAAGATGATGTGCCTGTCAAAGACAGTCATGATAATGAACCTTGCAAAGATACTCAAGATGAACCATGCAAAGATGGTGACAGTGATACAGTCGGTTTGGACGTCGAAAACAAAACTAAAGAAGATGAGAGGAATGTTGAAAACGAAATGAGGATGAAAGTGACGATGATGATTATAATAATGGCCATAACAACTATGGATTTTACCCATACAGCGACGGTTCTGAAACAGAAGCCTCCATAACAGACGACGGCACCGAATATTCAGGGTCAGATTTTAGTGACGAATCTGACTCGGATGAAGCAACCGAGGATTTAGAAACGGACGAAACTCCAATGGAAAAATACATCAAAGTTAACTTGACAAAAAAAGAAGACATTGATTTGAGAGACGATGGTGAATATTTGAAGAAAGATCCGCTGGACGATACGAAAATTGACACCGATGCCGAGCTGGAATGTGAAAAGAAAATGTTCGATTGTAGTTTGGAAGAAAACAAAGATGACGGCGATGAACATCCCCAAAACAACAATAGCAATGCAGCAAAACTCTGAAAAAGATGAGCCAAGAACAGAGAACGGTACCAAGGGTTCTAAATCAGATGAATCCACAGAGGATTCTCGATCAGATAGACTAAGAGTCATGGTAAAATCAAATAACAGTTTGATGAAGGGATTTATTGAATTTATGGAACGTGTTTTCAAAAAACCGTCTGAAGAGTTTCTTGAGAAAGATCTAAAAGATGTGAAGGAAGAAGAAAAAGCAGACAATTCCGATAAACCGTGCAAAGATGTTCAGGACGAGGCATGCAAAAAAGGCTGTGATGAACCGTGCAGAAATGGCGTCGATGAGCCAAAGAAAGACTCTGTTGATGAGCCAAAGAAGGACTGGAAGAAACTGTATCAAACGGTCAAGAGACTTGACCATGTTGTTTGCGAATTGCGGTCAAAGCCACGAGTAAAGATCAAGGTATTTTGGTGTTCGTGGCCGAGTCGCATTTCGCAAAAGCGACTATGCTGTGACAGAGAAGCTAAAGAAATCATTGCCAAATTTGATAATTTTGCCACTGGGGAAGTCAATGAAACATACGAACATGAACGTCTTCAACAAACGTGACCAGCACGATTTTTTTCACAACGATTTACGCTCATTGATCCGATCATGCGGCCACTGCGGTACCTACGTCAACTCAATACTGAAGGACCGAATTGTTTTGAACATTCGAGACAGTAACACTCAAAAGCAATATGCAGAGCTGCAGAGAATGCAGCTCATCAGAGCCAAACATATCGCACAGAAAACATCAACCGAATCCAGACAAAACAGAGTCCGAAAAAAGACCGCCAGATAACAAACGAGTAGAGACTCAAACCAAAGACATGAGACAGTGCAAATTATGTGGTCTGAGACATCAACTAATCAAAGAGCAGTACCCGGCCTGGGGCAGGAGGTGCAACAACTGTGGAAAATTAAATCATTTTCTGAAACAATGTAACCAATCTAGTAGTGAAACCACCCAGAACAAAACAAAACATGTGAACCGGATTTGCGAAAAACACACATCTGATGACTCAGGGGACGGGCTGAATGTTGTTGACACACTTCACACAGTACGACATAACAAACCAGAAGTGGGATGTGAAATGATAGTCGGAAAGAAACCGCTTACCAGGGTTGTTAACAATAGTCAGAAAATGTATTGGCAATACCAATCCAAATAGGCACTTGAAAAAATATTGACCATACCAATATCAATACACAGTTAAACGGGGGAAAAAGTAAGTTAACAAAACAAATGTCAAAATATACAAAAATAAGTTTTCTAAGTTTGAATTTTTTGACAAATTTCAATTTTCAATATTAAAAAAATATTGGTATTGGGTATTGACTAACTTTTGTTTTAAATGTATTGGTGATACCAAACTAATTCTTTTCAGTAAAAGTATTAACAATACCATTCCCAATAACAAAAAGTTATTGCCAATAGTGTAATGGTATTTGGCCAATACCAATCCTAACATCCCTGCCGGTTACTTTCCAGATTGACACGGGAGCATCCGTCAACCTCTTTCCAGCTCGACATGCACCATACATAGAACCGGCAAAAAAGAAACTGACTATGTGGAACGGATCAGTGCTACATTGAGTCAGTGCCGAACCCTACTCCGCAATTCCAAAAACAACAAGAAATACAATGTTGAATTCATCGTTGTAGAAGGGGACCGAATACCTCTGATAGGACATTCAGCAGCAGAACAGATGAAACTAATACAGGTACATGAAGAAAATGTGAAGCGTGTATTCCAGGTGAAATTATCAGACTCAATAATCACCAACTTCGAAGATGTCTTTTATAGAAAACTTGGTAAATTCCAAGGAAAAACTCAGCTACAACCAGGGCATCATTGCTCCTCGTGAACGACCTTACACTATGGGTCAGCCAGTTAGTACTAACACACACAAAATGGCAATCTTAAATTATGCCTTCATCCAATGCATCTAAATAAAGCATTTTTGCAATTACATTTCACACTACCCATATTAGAAGACTTGCACACGAATTGGGTCAATCACGAATTTTCTCTAAAGCTGACCTCGCTTCGGGTTTCTGGCATGTACAACTGGATAATAAATCAAGCGCCCTCACAACATTCCAGACCTGTCTTGGTAGGTATATATGGTTGCGACTGCCTTTTGGCACATCAGTGTCAAGCGAGATTCGACAGTTTGTGGAAACATGCAGCGTTTGTGCCACGTACAGTGACCAATTTCCACCGGAAACCATTTACATGTACGAAACATGTCACATCGACCAAGGGAAAGAATTGGAACAGATCTATTCACCATACATGACAGAGACTATTTGGTGACTGTTGATTGTTATAGCTAATTTTTTAAAATTGACTTCCTGTCAGACATCTCGTCAGAATCAGTCAAACATCACTTCGCTCGACATGGCATATTTGATGTGGTCATCAGCGATGGGGAACCACAATACAGCTCTGCCATCTTCAAAAAAATTCTCTAAAAGTTGGAATTTTCAGCACGATGTGACCAGTCCAGGAAACAGTTAAGCAAAAAAAAAAAAATTGCAAAACACTCGGGGCTGCCGAATTCCGTACATGCACAGCTATTATCACAAACTCCATCTTGTGGTTGCGCACGCTATGGAATCAGAGATAAAGGTGAAAAAGTTTTCAGTTTATGTAAACAATTGTATGTGTTTTTGTGCCAAAATTTGGTGGCAAAAACATATGGAGGTGACACAATAAAGCGGTTACTTGCTCAAAGATGAACTGGCCACTATCAATCTACAATGGTTGTCAAAAACAACCGAGAAGAACGTTTGCAGACCCTCGAAATTGTTGCCAACTCAGAAAAAAACTCCAGCTGATGTGTCGGTTAAAGCAGTGGAGCTGCTTATCAAAGTTTCAAAGTCGGATTTTTTTTCAAATGCTATTGTCAAAATACTGAGCTTGCTGTCACGGTCAATGCTTTGCTGCAAGGTCGCTCGTGCAATGTGTCTAATGCTATGGAACTGATCTCTAAAGCTAAAGAAAGCTTTTTTGCCTTGCGGTCTGCAGAAGTCTTTGATCAAATAGCAGATGCTGCTGGCTTTCCATCAAATGATGATGACCATGTAGTGTCAGTAAAGCACAAATGAGTTCAGAGCACCTTGCTGACCGGCTCTGTGGTCAAATCCACTTTGGGTCATTACTATGTTATTGGTTCTAAAGTTACTTCACGCGAACTCACAAAGCGTGTATTCTACAACATCATAGTATCCGTCCATTTTTAAATAAGCCACCCATTTGATGAATCTAACTTGGCTTTGTTTCAAACTGTAGAATCCCTTGTTTTATCATCTCAGAACTTTCTTGTTGAGAAGCGCTTGGAACCACTCAGCCAGCTCCTTTGCCTCGACTAAGATGCCCTCGCCGGCAAATTTTCTATTGCAATGCGACTGTGCCGTAACAAATTCCAGCCAAATTCGTCGTTGGAAGATGCAACATATGCAATGCTGCAGTAATTACCGTGACGCATTTCCAAATGTGTATCAGCTATATGCCGGAGCATGCACCATCGGTGTGTCGACAGCTACGTGCTACGTGCAAGAGCAGTTTCTCCACTCTCACGCAGATTCTGCGACCTTATCGCCAATCAATGAGCCTTGAGCGTAATTTTCAACTGTTACTAATTGCTTTTGAGAAGAATTTTACGCTAAAAGTAGATCTGAACAATCTTGTTGGAAAGTTTGCCCAGAAATTGCGCCGTATTGTTCTCTGACATTACGATCCATGTGATGTGTTTTTTATAAAGTTTTTTCGTGTAACTTAAATTAAATATGGTAGAATAAGATTCAAAATTGTATTCGCTAAACCTGTTTTTTTGCGTGAAGCACATTTTAAGGGTCAAATCGCTGGAATGTGCAACTTATGTGAACAAAAAATTTATACAGTGCCCCCCATCCAATAAAATGTTTTCGGGCCCCCTTGCAAATTCCTGGTTACGACCCTGGGTGGGCGCCCAGTATTGTGGTCAGCGAGAGGGTCGCCAGTAAGTTGGACCTCAGTACCAGATTGGGTGGGAAAATCTGGAGCTATGATTTTTTCATGAATGGCGTCTACTCCAAGAGGACGAAAGTTAAGTGCAAGGTTAGTTGGCATCACAGGTTGAAAGAGCGTCAAGTTTTCTGGAGGTAGTGTTTTTGATTGAGCAAGACTTGGTTCAGGTTCTCCTAATCTGGAACCATACTTTAAAGAAACAGTAGTCTGCGCTGTTCTATGACTTGAGCGTTGGCCGGTATAATGAGCATCAAACAACTGTAAAGTTTAATAAATTGTTCATCCTGAACATTCATAGTTGGCCGACGCTCCAATATGAACAAAGATTCCAAAATCTTTAGCCGTGGGGGATCGTCAGCCGAAGTCAACACATGGGTATTGGCATCAGTGATGGCCCTTGTTAGAGCAAGTTCATGGTTTTTGTGGTAATGGGCATTAACGTTACCGCCCTGGACGTGCATTGTTAACCTCCAAGATTTATATATATATATATATATATATATATATATATATATATATATATATATATATATATATATATATATATATATATATATATATATATATATATATATACATACATGTACATAAATGAGCGGAAACGGGAAAGCTAACAAGAATGGAAAAGCAACTGAGACCGAAAAAGCGAACGGGAACGGGAAAGCAAGCAAAAGCGGGAAAACGACCGAGAGCAAAAGAGCAAGCGGGAAAAATACCGAGAGTGGGAAACCGACCGGGAGCGGGAAAGCAAGCGGGGAAGGAAACGGGAGGGAAAGAGACAAACGTTAGAAAAACCTCTAAAAACCCTGGGCAACGCCGGGTAACCCCGCTAGTAAGTAATATAAAAGTTGGTAAAATATCAATTCAAAATTTGGACCACAGAGAGACTTAGAAACAAAGAAGTCAAGTTAAATAAAAATGCTCATTTGTTGTTATTTAATATTTACATTCCCAAACAATCATAAATTGCTTCGAACAGTGTTTTCTCACAACAGGATCATCAACCCTCGATTTTCCATCACTGGATGAACATTCCATAGGACTTTTTGAACTGCTGGCTAATATTGTAACTGTGGACAGAGTTGTCTATTTAGATCCGCTATTCTACATACTTTCAGCATTCAATTTTGGACATGTTAACAATGACATTAGTAAGTAGCCACGTTTTTGAAAAGTTCATCATAAGCTAAGTTTTATGTTTGTTTAAAAATTGAGAACAAACAAATTAAAGTTAAAAATTATTTATAAACCACCATCCTACGATTACCGAAGGCGCGGGGTAGTCTAAAGTATTTTTTCTGAATATTTGGCTAATAATATTTTGCAAATATATTTTGATGAAAGTCTATAAAATAAAAAACATTAACTACACTCTTCTAGGTACTTAATATGTGAAGTATGTGAAGATTGAAAATGTATGAAACTTTTGAATCAATATGAATTTTAAAGTAGAAAATTTAATATTCTTTTTGTCAAATAAATTAAAAACTAATATTACATTTTTCTACAAAAAATTTTTCATTTTTTGTAATTAAAGTTTTTGGCAAGGCAGTTTAGTATTTTTGGGAAAATCATAAGATTTCTTAAGTTCAATATTACTGATAAAATTTATTCAAGTTCATTATTATTTTTTTAATTTAGAGCAATTAAGCTAATTGCCTTCAAAATTATAGTTTGGCAAAACCTAAGGCACAAAACCAAAACCTCGCCAAAGTGACTAGTTTTCGAGTTTTTTTCTCTTATTGGAAAATGCTTCCAAAAACAAGTCATTAACTTTTGAGATGAAATAGAACACAAGCTCGCGTTTTCTTCTGTTTCAAACACGTGCAAAGTTTAGAACTAAAAGATTGTGGTGCTATATTTTACAGCAATTCCAGCTTGCCGATATGATAATTTTTTCTCATTTACCCAAGAAGCCGTGACAGAGTGAAGAAAATCGAGATCAACTTCAGTGTCTGCAGTACCTTGAAAGTCCCGACAGAACATTGAATGCTCTCAGGTTTTATCCAGTCTTCGAAGAGATGTTCATCAATTACAACATACCAACCCCATCATCTGCTCCAATGGAACGTCTTTTTAGTTCTGGAGGCCTAGATTTTTTCCTAGCACAAAAAATGGCCTTTCAGATGAAACTTTTGAAATGTTGCTTTTTCCAAGAAACACCAGTGACATTATCTAACCAAAATGGCTATTTTTATGATATGATTAGATTTAACATATCTCTGTATCTCTTGTTCTTTTCACTGGCTTCTTTTTAAATATAGGTTAATTTTTTTAATTTGGTTATTAATGTTTAAAATTAAAAATTGTTCTTCCCCACTCTACCTAGCTTAATAAAAATTTTTCCTAAGTCTGGTTTTCGATCTTCCTCTCTTAGCCACTTTCGTATCTTTTCTGTTAAGCATTCTTTTGCTAAACTCTCTTTTTCCTACTTTGGTCTCTTTCTTTAGAACTCTCTTCCTACTTCTCTTACTAAATCTACTTTTCTCACTGTTTTCCGTCGGGGGCTTAAAACTTATCCGTTTTTGTAAGTTCGTGTCCGAGGGCTATGGAACGCCAAGGAAATAGCGCTATAGAAATTTAAGAGATTGATCGATTGAACAACATTATAATTAATAAAAACTGGAGATTGTATTTTATATTTTGTGTTTTGCAAATACTGTATTTTGTATTTTAAATACTTCAGAAGCCAAGTATTTTGTATTCGTGTTTAAAATATTTTGAAAATAAGTATTAGTAATTTATATTTGAAATGTTTTTAAAATGTATTTGTACGTGCACTGTTAATTAACAACATTTCAAATTTAACACCAGTCTTGGGTTGTTTGTTATGTTTTTTCGAGCAACAAATAACGTCAGTTCTATAGCGGGAATTGAAACAAAAAAATACTGAAACAATGACAACTATGATTTCGACGAACTGGCTTGATGTCGTTATTGTAGTTGATGTTAAAGTAACAATTGTTCCAAAATTGCAATAGAAGATGCTAAAGAAGAACTGTGTTTTGTCATGGACGTCAAAACTAGATGAAATTGTTTTGTTACATGGCTAAAATATATTTGGAGCTTCATTAACAAAACAATTAACTGATCTGCTTAGATCTAAAATTTCCATATTTACAACAAAAATTACTTTGTCTTGATTTTTCATCTGCATTTGATACAGTTGATCACTCACTGTTGTTGGATGTACTTAATAAATCTTTTAATATAACTAGTGAAACACTCCTGTAGGTTAAATCTTCCTATATATTTATCTATCTGGTAGATCATCCTATATATTTATCTATCTGGTAGATCTTCCTATATATTTATCTATCTGCTAGATCTTCCTATATATTTATCTATCTGGTAGATCTTCCTATATATTTATAGGAAGATCTACTAGATAGATAAGATCAAATTACAGCCGAGATGATCAAAGCTGGTGGTGACACTCTATAGCAACGTCTACACGCCTTATTGACATGCATTTGGGACACGGAGAGCGTACCATCAGCGTGGAAGAAAGCGATCGTCGTTCCCATTTTAAAGAAAGGAGACAGTCGGGAATGCAAAAATTACCGCGGCATTAGTCTCATTTCAATCGTTGGGAAAGTATTTACGAAAATCATTCAGTCACGACTACAAAAACATTGTGAACAATCGTGCCGTGAGGAACAGGCCGGATTTCAACCGAATCGTGGATGCATCGATCAAATCTTCGCACTACGCCAACTCCTAGAAGAGAGGGTTTGATGTGGCCGGCGGACTGTCGTTGTCTTCATCGACTTCCAATCGGCTTTCGACTGCATCCATTGGCCAGCATTGTGGACGGCATTGGAAAGAGAAAACATACCACCGAAATTCATCCGTTTGTTACGAGCGTCGTATAGCGGTTCGACCAGCTGCATCCGAATTCGAAACGACCTATCCGACGAGTTTACCATTCAAACCGGTGTCCGACAGGGAGACGTCGCGTCTCCGCTGTTATTTAACGTCGTGATCGATGCGATCATGAGGAAATCGTTCAAAGGAAGGCACCTTCAATACGACAAAAACAAATTTATCACTGATCTGATGTTCGCGGACATTAGCGCCGTATTTGCCGACACCGACGTGGAAGCTACAGATTGCCTATACGACATCGCCGATATTGCCATACGGCCTAAAGATCAACGCCGAGAAGACCAAGGTATTAACAACGGACGGGTCGCCAGCTCATGTCCACCTAAATGATGTCCAGATCGAGCAAGTGACAAAATTTAAATACCTTGGATCGATCATGCAGGAAAAGAAGACGTTTTCGTCGGCCGACGTCCACAGCCGCGTTGGCCAGGTGACTGCGGCATTTGCATCTGGAAACGAACATTGCAATCAAGACAAAATTTCATCTTTACCGAATATTGATTCTTCCGATCCTCCTATATGGCTCGGAGACATGGACATTGCTTAAATCCGATGTGAATAGACTTGAAGTATTCCAAATGCAATGGCTGCGGCGACCGCATTCAAAACGAGACGATCCGCGAACGGTGTGATCGACAACCACTGATCGACGAACACATCCAAAAACGGCGACTGCGGTTGTTCTGGCACGTCTGTCGAATGGATGGTAAACGGCTTCCCAATAGTTTACTTTGGCCGGAGCGACATCCTGGCTGGCGCATCCAACCTTCGGCGCCAAAGAGAACATGGTTGAAAATTATTAAACGCCGATGGGGCAGAAAGAAGTAAGTCTCCGTAACATTATTTCTTAATAAACGTAAAACAAATCTAGGTTTTACCAGTAGTGCTGGGACATGATTCCTTTTGTCATGGGCTATACTCAGAAACTATGTACAGTAAAACCAATTCGTAAATACCTGTAAACGTAGAGGAATATGCTTTCTAGCGATTCGTAACGTTAAAGTCGAAGTTATTTATAACACAATATTTCTCGAATTTATTTTAACTTTATTATTCTTCCTTGAATATAATCCTTTTCTTGACTCTAAACTGAAATATATCACTTTGCAGAAGTTAGCCCGGTTCTGACAAATCTTTTTATAATTCCAATTTCTCTACTCAACAACCTTACTTTTTTTATTGAGGACCACAAAAAGGAAAAAGACCAATACCAATTATATATATATACACATATATATACATACATATATATATACATATATATATATATATACATATACATACATACATCCATGTATATATACACTCAAACACACATATACACATATATACACTAATGATACAAAAATTATACGCACACACAATGTCACAGGAGCACAAATATACACATATACATACATATACATATATATACATATATATACACACATATACACACATATACACACATATACACACAGATACATTCATACATAAATGACTATTGTTTCAACACAACCAAAATATGCACACATAATAAAATAAAATAAACAACTATTATGAAAATACGTAAGATGAATCATCTTCATCTTACATATCCCCCCTCTTCCGAAGAAAACACTAAGTGTTTTTTGTATTATCTTTGGTGGATTCTTGCCTGCTCAGAAAATCAGCTCCAATATTTTCTTGTCCTTTAATATAAGTCACTTTGATTCTATATGGTTGAAGAGCTAATGCCCATCGCATAATGCGATCATTTCTGTACGTCGAAGAGTTAAGATATTTGAGAGGCTCATGATCAGTCTCTAGAGTAAAGGGTCTACCGTACAGGTATTTGCGGCATTTTTGAATTGCCCACACAATTGCTAAGCATTCTTTTTCAATTGTTGCATAGCGTCTTTCTCTGGGTAGCAACTGCCGACTGAGGAACATCGTCGGATATTTGCCATCACTCCACCTTTGGAACAACACTGCTCCTATGCCTGTATCAGAAGCATCTGTTTGCAAGATGAATTCGTTGGACAATTCTGGTATCCTAAGTATTGGTTTGCTTAAGACATGATGTTTCAGTCTGTCAAAAACAGCCTGCTGTGCATTTCCCCATATCACTTTATTTGGCAAACCTTTTTTTACCAATTCCGTTAAAGGGAAAGCAACTTCGGCAAATTGTGGGATGAATTTTCTATAATAGCCAATTAAACCCAGAAAAGATCGTACCTGTTTTTTTGTTGCTGGTATCGGAGATTTTACCATTTTTTCGATAAGTTTTTCCGAAGGTTCTATGCCCCGGCCACTGATTTTATGTCCCAAAAATTCTATTTCTTGGTAACCAATGTGACACTTTGAAGGTTTAACCTTCAAGTTATCTTCTTTCACCTTCGTAAAAAATAACCTCAGTGCTTCCAAATGTGCTTCCCAAGAATCTGTATGAATCAACACGTCGTCAAGGTAGTTATGGATATTGGGACACCCTTCTAACAACTTCCGCATAATTTTGCAAAATGTAGCAGGAGCATTCACCAATCCAAAAGGCATCACATTAAACTGATATAAACCACGATGAGTTGCGAAAGTCGTGTACTTTTTATCTTCGTGCCTCATCGGAACCTGCCAATAGCCTTTTGTCAAATCAAATTTTGAAAAATATTTGCAGCCGGTTAGTTGGACCAGAATATCTTCCGTATTTTCTTGCGGGACTGCATCCAAAATTGTCACTTTATTAATTTTGCGATAGTCGCAGCAGATTCTTGTTGTACCGTCATTCTTTTTAACCATGACCACTGGTGCCACGAATGGAGAATTGGATGCTTCTATTATCCCGTTTTTAAGCATATCGTCAATTTCCTCATCCAATTTCTTAGAGCAAACGGCAGAGGATAAGGTTTTTGACGAATAGGGTCCGAAGAGGTCAGATGCATCTCGTGTTCTCCTAGATGGGTGACACTTGGCACAGTCGAAAAAATATTTTTGAAGCTATGCAGAAGTTGCTGCAACTCGCGCTTTTGATTTGGGTCTAATTTTGAATCAATAAGAATATCCTCCAACTCTTCTTTGTTTTGGACTTCAAGTAGTTCTATGTCAACTCCTTCTTCTGGTTCTGATTGCTCCTCCAACAACATTGCCCCACCTATTGTTGAACTGTCCAATCTTTCCTTATTATTTCTTTTTTGTTGGTCAGAATTACGCACCACAAAGTCCTTCAGCATAATTATGTGGTATACTTTTTTTTTTCCTTTTAGATCAATACGATAGTCTACTTCATTCAATTTGTCTAGAACTTCAAACGGACCCTGCCACTGCATTAATAACTTATTATTTGAGGATGGTTTTAAAATCAACACTTGTTGTCCCGGTTTTAAAGATCGCTTTTTGGTAAAACGGTCATATTGCACTTTTTGACACTCTCGAGCTTTTTCGAGTTCGAAATGGGCAATACGGCAAGTTTCTTCTAGACGATTTTTTAAATCTAAAACGTACTGGTAAGTGGCTTTAACCTCCGTCGTATCTTCTGAATTTGTTAAGAGTTCCCGCATAATATTTAGTGGACCTCGGATACTCCTCCCATACAGTAGTTCAAAAGGGGCAAATTGAAGGCTATCCTGTTTTGTAGATCTGTACGCAAAAAGCAACGGGTCGATGAATCTGTCCCATTCTTGAGGCTGCTCCGCACACACTCTTTTTAGCATTTTTTTAAGAGTGCCGTTGAACTTTTCAATAAGTCCGTTGCACATAGGATGATATGGCGTTGTAGTCAACTGTCTGATTGACAACAACCGACTGGTCTCTCGTAATATATTCGACATAAACTGTGTCCCTTGGTCACTAAGAATCTCATTTGGAATCCCCAGTCTTGAAAAGATTGTCACCAGTGCTTCCGCGACCGTTTCAGCTCTGATATTTTTTAAAGCTATGGCTTCTGGATATCTAGTGGCATAGTCCATGCAAGTTAATATCCACTTATGACCTCTTTTTGATGGTGGAATGATTTCTCCGATAAGATCTACTGCCACCCGTTGAAAAGGATTCTGGATAATTGGCATCCTTCCCAAGGGCACCGGTCTTATCCTCCCTTTATCAATCGTTTTTTGACAAACTTCACAGGATTTGCAATATCGCGTGACTCGTGCTCCCAAATTAGGGAACCAGAAAATCTGTAATAGTCTATCTTTTGTTTTTTCAATGCCAAGATGACCTCCCATTGAACTATCATGGGCCAGTTGTAGGGCTTGTTCGATGGTTGCTTCAGGTAGGACCAATTGGTTCACAATCCTATTTGGATCTTTTTTAAATCGTCTATATAAGAAGTTGTTTTTAACTACAAAACAATTCCTCTGATCGTCCTTTAAATCTTCCTGGACTTGTGACCAACATTTTTGTAAGGTAGAGTCTTCTTTTTGGTGTTTTTCAAAATCCTGTGCTGATAAGAAATTATTAATCACCGGTGTTTTTAGTAATAGACCATCTTTCTTCTCTTCTTTTGCTTGTTGGCGTGTAATCACGGCTGCCGTAATCTCTTCTCTACTACTTAGGTTTCTGATGTTACCCATGATTAGGTCGCATATAAGGTTTTTCATACATACGGCTTCAATGACTCCATTAAAAAAATTCGTTTCAACTTTAATCATTGCCGTGGGTGACATCCGAATGGTGCCATCAATCAGAACACAACGCCTTAATCTACCTGTCATTTGTTGTGGAGCGACCAGTGCTTCTTTCACAATAATAGAGGTACACCCCGTGTCCCTCAAGACTTTCACTGGACTTCCATTCACAAAGCCGTTTGTAAACTGGAGTTTCCCATCTGTGTGATGACAGGCATCCGCAATGACAGGCAAAACGCATCCACACTTCAATTCCACCTCATCCAATTTTCCTTCCATCACCATGGCAGCGCATGCATTCACAACGCCGGAATCCTTGCATGGTGCTGACGTAGTCGTCTCTTTCCGTGTTTGGCAAAATACTGGATTTCTAGGGCTACTTTGCCGACACTCTCTTGCCAAGTGCCCCGTTTGATGACAGTTGTAGCAGCGAGGTCCAACCATTTTGGCGTCACTGACCGACTGACCCCGGTTCCAACCCATCCTGCTATTGCTGTCCAATTTTGCCAACCTCTTCTCTGGGTGGGCTTGGCTGTACTTGTTTACCCAAAGGCACAGCTCATTGACATCTTTGCTCTCTTTCTCCAACAAGTACTCGACCATTCCCGCCGGGCACTTTCCGAAAAATTGCTCTTTCAGAAACAAAAACAACAGGTTTTGTTTGCCCGTGAGATCCACCCAGCGCCTGAGGTGGCTATCTAGCCGCACTAGATAATGTTCCCAGGTCTCCTCCGGTTCAGGTTTTGACTCTCGAAACATTATGCGATAGTCTTCCGCTGACTTCCCAAAACGACGAAGGAGTGCCTCCTTTGCCGTTCTGTAGTCCTCCATCTGACTATCGCTAAGTTGGCCAAACACTTCCAAAGTCTTCGCACTAAGCAACGACCCTAGAAGCATTCCCCAATCCTTCTGAGGGTGACCATTGGCTTTTGCCAATGACTCAAATCTCAGCAAAAATGCGTCGATGTCATCACCTTCAGAAAACTTTGGATAAGGAATCTTAGTAGCCTCCGCCGACGGTTTTGGCTCTATTTTTTTTTGGCCCTCCAATTCCAGCTTCTTCAATTCCAATTCATGCTGGCGTTGTTCGCGCTCACGTAGAAGTTGAAGTTCTCGTTCTTCTTTAGCTTGTTGGAGTTTTCGTTCTTCTTTAGCTTGTTGGAGTTCTCGTTCTTCTTTAGCTTGTTGAAGTTGGAGTTCTCGTTCTTCACGTTCCCGTTGTGCTATTTTATCTTCACGCTCCTGCTGAGCATTTTTTTCTTCCCGTTCCTCCATTCTCTTAACCCTTTCTTCATCCTTTAACTCTTTGACGTAATTCCTTAAATCTACTCCGGAATAGCCTAGAGCCTGTCCCATCGCAATGAATTTCTCGTCAGACATCTTTCACAAAAGAAAAAAAAAATTCGGTCACTTGTGATCAAACAACTTCAGAAAATATATTTACGGATGAAAATGCGTAAATACGTCGGGGTCACCAATGAAAACGTAGAGGAATATGCTTTCTAGCGATTCGTAACGTTAAAGTCGAAGTTATTTATAACACAATATTTCTCGAATTTATTTTAACTTTATTATTCTTCCTTGAATATAATCCTTTTCTTGACTCTAAACTGAATTATATCACTTTGCAGAAGTTAGCCCGGTTCTGACAAATCTTTTTATAATTCCAATTTCTCTACTCAACAACCTTACTTTTTTTATTGAGGACCACAAAAAGGAAAAAGACCAATACCAATTATATATATATACACATATATATACATACATATATATATACATATATATATATATACATATACATATACATATACATATACATACATCCATCCATGTATATATACACTCAAACACACATATACACATATATACACTAATGATACAAAAATTATACGCACACACAATGTCACAGGAGCACAAATATACACATATACATACATATACATATATATATACATATATATACACACATATACACACATATACACACATATACACACAGATACATTCATACATAAATGACTATTGTTTCAACACAACCAAAATATGCACACATAATTAAATAAAATAAACAACTATTATGAAAATACGTAAGATGAATCATCTTCATCTTACAATACCATAATGTAGGTCTTGCTTTCTACTTTTGAACAGACAATTAATCTAATTTATGCCAAAAATGGACTTTCTTCCTTTTGCCATGGGAGGGCAGTTTACTAGTGGGATACCCGGCGTAGTCTAGGTTTTTAGAGGTTTTTCTAATGCGTGTCTCTCTCGCTCCCGTTTCCTTCCCGCTTGATCTCCCGCTCCCCGTCACTTTCCCGTTCTGGCTAGCTCTTCCGTTCCCGGTCACTTTCCCGTTCCCAATCGCTTTTCTGCTCTCGGTGCTTTCCCGATCCCAGTCGTTTTTCCGCTCCGGTTGCTTTCCCGATCCCGGTCTCTTTGCTGTTCTCGGTCGCTTTCCCGCTCCCTGTTTATTTATAATAAAATTTAATATATATAAAATATAATAAAGAAAATTATATATATATATATATATATATATATATATATATATATATATATATATATATATATATATATATATATATATATATATATATATATAAATGAATGTTTGTATGTATGTATATATATAGGTATGTTATTTATGCATTGCTACACCATTCATCCGATCGTAATGAAATTTTCACACAACCTTGAGAGTCAAGGGGAATCAAAAATAAAAAAAAATTTGAAATCCGTCAACAAAATGAGCGGAGCGGGTGAGCGAGCGGGAACTATATATATAATAATATATATAAATGTGCGTATGTATGTGTGTATGTATGTATGTGTATGTGCATGTATGTGTGTCTGTGTGTGTGTTTATGTATGTATGTATGTATGTATGTATGTATGTATGTATGTATGTATGTATGTATGTATGTATGTATGTATGTATAAATGTATGTATGTATGTATGTATGTATGTATGTATGTATGTATGTATGTATGTATGTGTTTTTTACAATATTTCGGCACTAAATGCTCATTTAAAGTATTGTTACGATATCACCAAGTCGTATACCGGGCTCAATAGAATGGTTTTGCAGTTTATTGGAAAATAATAAATGAAGCTTTGCTAAGGCTAATTATACCTTCAAATCTTTTGCTAATTATTCCATAATTATTGTCCCTAATAAAGGTAAGGTTTATCAATAGGAAGTTGATTATGAAACCAGTGATATTACATTATTACCCCTTTCTTAATTCTGTTCGTCCCGACCAGCATAGTCGCTTTTGCGAAATGCGACTCGGCCACGAACACAAAAATACCTTGATCTTTACTCGTGGCTTTGACCGCAATTCGCAAACAACATGGTCAAGTCTCTTGACCGTTTGATACAGTTTCTTCCAGTCCTTCTTTGGCTCATCAACCGAGTCTTTCTTTGGCTCATCGTCGCTATTTCTGCACGGTTCATGACAGCCTTTTTTGCATGCCTCGTCCTGAACATCTTTGCACGGTTTATCGGAATTGTCTGCTTTTTCTTCTTCCTTCACATCTTTTAGATCTTTCTCAAGAAACTCTTTAAAAGGTTTTTTCGAAAACACGTTTCATAAATCCAATAAATCCCTTCAACAAACTGTTATTTGATTTTACCATGACTCTTAGTCTATCTGATCTAGAATCTTCTTTGGATTCATCTGATTTAGAACCCTCGGTACCGTTCTCTGTTCTTGGCTCATCTTTTTCAGAGTTTTTGCTTGCTGCATTGCTATTGCTGTTTTGGAGATGTTCATCGCCGTTATCTTTGTTTTCTTCTAAGCTACAATCGAACGTTTTCTTTTCACATTCCAGCTCGGATCTCTCATATGTGTTGTTATATATATATATGTATATATGTATGTATGTATGTGTTTGTATGTATATATATATATGTATATATATATGTGATATATATATATATGTATATATATATATATGTATGTGTATATAAATTAATATCAATAACCTATTTCCCTGAAGGGAAGGTCCCGGGTACAAAGGGTATAAATTAGTTAATGTTTTACTGGCTAGTGATAAGAATTCTAAATCCAGTTACATTCTGTAAATCAATACTTGATTTCTAAACAAATAAACATCACAACAATTGGCGAAGAAGGATAGGAATAAAATCACGCAATGGCAGATATTCAAAAGATATTTGAACTTTTTCAGATGCAGATGGAAAAAAGCGAAGAGAGACACAAGATGCAGATGGAAAAGAGCGAAGAAAGATTCCTAAAGCTAATGAAAGAAAATTCAGAAAAAGAAAAGAAACTGTTAGAATTTATAGAGTCCCAAAAAGAAAAAAAGACAGAGTCAAAAGAAACACTTTTTGATCGACTACGTCAGAGAGTGGAAAAGTTTTCCTACGAACCAGAGGAAGGACGATTTTTCAGTCTGTTGCTCAGACGTTTTGAAGACACTGTCAAAGGTCACGAAAGACATCTTCCAGAAGAGTCAAAGACTGAACTTCTTCGAACTCTATTGGACAACCACACTTATGCAGTTTTTTCTACCAGAATTTCTCCACGGCTTCCCAGCGACATTGGTTGGGAAGAAACCATCACAACCCTTGAACAACTATTTGGCCCTAAGAAAAGTCTCTTTCGACGAAGGTTTGACTTTAGTCGAATAATTTGTACATCAGGGAGTGATTTTAACACTTATGGAAATAAGATCATTGCTGCTGCGGAGGCAGCAGAGCTTCGAGGAATGTCAGACGAGACACATAAGTGTGTCCAATATGTAGCAGGACTTCAGGCACAAGAACATGTTGAGATACGTTCCAGGCTGTTACGCATGTTGGATAGCGAAAATAGCGAAAAACCTATTACAGTCATTGAATTAATAGCAGAGTCTGAACGACTTAAGACTACACTGGATGATACCAAAACAATCGAAAGACCGGATGTAGAAATTCAGGCCATTAACAGATACAGCTCACCTCACCGAAAGCCATTGTCACCACGACATCAAGCAGAGCCAAAAACACCATGTCCCATTTGTGGCGGACCACATTGGAAACGAGAGTGTCCTAACGTTAGACCGACGAGTTCTCCAGATTTTCGCAAATCACGAAAATTTGTATCACGGGATCATCCAAACTGGAGACAAAATTCTTTTACACACAGAGAAAAGAGTGCTTCAAGACAAGACCGATTTATTAACCGAGTAGACAACGGAAATGAAATCAAACAGTACATTGAAGTCATCATCAACGATAGACCGATTCAACTTCGGTTAGATACAGGAGCCGAAGTGACTCTCATCTCTCGTCCAACATGGATAGCCATCGGTCGCCCCAATCTTACCACAGCGACGGCAAATTTAAGCGCAGCAAATGGTCAACCCGTGAAGACCGAAGGAATGTTTGAGACAAAATTTACCGTTGCAAATAAATCAGGTCAAAAGTACCATGGTCGGGGTACTGTTTACGTCACAGATTCAAACGACCTCATGGGAATGCCATGGATAAAACAACTTCCTGACTTTAAAGAACTGTTAGAAAACTATTCTGTCATGGAAATACGGAGCTTCAACACAGACGCGGAACGCACAGCCATTACAAACAAATTAAAACACAAATACGCTGATGTGTTCCGACAGGAACTAGGACTGTGCACAAAAGTTTCAGCTTCCTTACAGCTTAAACCCGGCGCACAACCCATATTTAGAAAGAAACTCCCTGTTCCTCATGCCGCTTTAGAACAATTGGATAGCGAAATTAACCGGTTACTAAAAGAAGGAATAATCTCTCCCGTGGATCACTCTCAGTGGGCAGCACCCATAGTTGCTGTCCGTAAAGCAAACGGCTCCATCCGACTTTGTGCAGATTTTTCAACGGGCTTAAATGACTCACTGATGCTCCATAGACACCCATTACCTACCATGGATGACGTTTTCACAAAATTAAATGGAGGGACAGTTTTCTCCCAAATAGATTTTGCAGAAGCATACCATCAAGTAGAAGTGACGGAAGAATGTAAAGAGCTCTTAACAATCAACACTCATAAAGGTTTGTTTCGTTATAACCGTCTACCATTTGGTGTGAAATCAGCACCAGGTATTTTTCAACAAATCATAGACACTATGATTACTGGTCTAGATGGCGTTGCCGCCTATTTAGATGATGTCATCGTCACGGGACGGACATTAGAAGAACACAACACGAACTTAGAGGCTCTATTTGACCGAATTTTAAATTATGGCTTCCGGATTAGAATTGAAAAATGCCACTTGTTAATGACGGAAATCACGTACTTGGGAAATGTAATATCAGCTGCAGGCCGTCGTCCCGACCCCAAAAAAATCGATGCAATAATTCATATGCCTCCACCCAAAGATGTTGGACAGGTCCGTACTTTTCTTGGGCTGATCAGCTATTACAGCTCATTTGTACCACGCATGAGAAATCTAAGAGCACCACTAGACGCCCTTTTAAAAAAAGACACTGTGTTCCAGTGGTCTGAAAGCTGTCAATGGGCATTTGACGAAACTAAAAAAATTTTATTATCCGACCTTCTGTTAACCCATTACAACCCCAACCAACCAATTGTAGTTGCAGCCGACGCATCAGAATACGGCATTGGAGCAGTGATATCACACAGATATAGTGATGGAACAGAAAAGGCAATTGCACACGCTAGTAGAGCTCTCACTCCAGCAGAAAAGAAATATGGGCAAATAGAAAAAGAAGGTCTAGCACTAGTTTTCGCGGTCAGAAAGTTTCACCGTTATATTTATGGACGCCACTTTACTCTATTAACAGACCATCAACCTCTGCTTGCCATTTTTGGCAATAAAAAAGGCATACCATCATATACAGCAAACAGACTCCAACGCTGGGCTCTAACACTGCTTGCTTATGATTTCAAAATTGAATACTGCAGAACCACGTCCTTTGGACAAGCTGACACACTTTCGCGCCTTATAGGTCCACATAAAACATCAGAAGAAGACACATTGATAGCAACTATCAATCAAGATATAAACTCCCTGTATATCAATGCCGTCAAACAACTTCCAGTCTCAAATAAAGAAATCTGTGACGCAACAAAAACAGACAATGAGTTAAATCCCCTTCTCCAATATGTCAAAACAGGAAAGTGGAACGAAAACAAAGCACTGAAAACCAGCAAACTCGAACTCTTAAAAAAAGAAATAACGATACATGAAGACTGTTTATTCTTTGGTTCTCGAATAATCATCCCTCAGGTTTTGCAAAAACGAGTACTTCAAATGCTTCACAAAGGCCACCCGGGTATTACTCGAATGAAGATAATTGCTCGAGAACACGTTTATTGGAGCGGCATTGATAAAGACATAGAAAACTGGACACGCAGCTGTTCTTCATGCCAACAAGCAGCTAAATCACCCATAAAACACACTTTATGTTCATGGCCAAAAGAAACCAAACCCTGGAGTCGAATTCACATCGATTATGCTGGACCGCTCCATGGAAAAATGTATCTCGTAGTAGTAGATGCGTTCTCAAAATGGCCAGAAATAATAGAGATGGCAAACAGTACCACATCCAGCACGATAAATGCACTCCAGCGGATCTTTGCACAATTTGGATTGCCTGAAACAATTGTCAGTGACAACGGCACACAATTCACCTCAACTGTTTTTCAGGAATACTGTGAAGAAAACGCGATCAAACACGTGAGATCACCACCATTTCACCCACAATCCAATGGCCAGGCCGAACGATTTGTAGACACTTTCAAAAGAGCTTTGATTAAATTAAGAAATGACGGAACTTACAAAGAATCTCTTCAAACATTTTTATTCAGCTACAGAACCACTCCCTGCGCTTCATCGCCGAACGGTCTCTCTCCAGCGGAAAATTTCCTAGGCAGACAATTACGTTCGGTATTAAGCGAATTACATCCGAAAAACATCAAACATTCAACACCTCGATCAAATGACATGGAGAAACAGTTCAACCGCCATCATGGGGCACGACCTCGACAGTTCCAAAACGGTGAATTAGTGTTCGTTCGCGATTATCGACCGGGACCTGTGACGTGGATACCAGGACAGATTGTCCGTAGAAGGGGAAGAGTTCTGTACGATACTATCGTAAAAGGAATGGTCTGGAAGCGCCACATCAACCAGTTACGCCCACGTCAAGAATCGAAGTTTACAACAACACTACTCGAAACATTTGACTTACCTTATCAGAATACAAGACAAGGAGAAAATGCCACAACTGCCGAACCTGGTCAAACAATGGAAAAGAACATTAACACAAAGAGAGGCATTCTGAAAGGTCAGGATTCAGACCGTTTTAAAAAATCTGTTCGTTTTCAGCTAGGCACCGAACACCAGCCAGAACAGCCTACACAGGACTTTGCAGCAACGCCATTCCCTTCTACTGAAAACTCAGAATCAGTAATACCACGTTCACCGTCATCATTACAACTGAGGCGATCTGATAGACAACGACACGCTCCATCTCGACTTGTAATAAATCACCAAAGCAAGTCATACACCAGCGGTGTCTAGCTTAGGAGGGAGGTGTTATATATATATATGTATATATGTATGTATGTATGTGTTTGTATGTATATATATATATGTATATATATATGTGATATATATATATATGTATATATATATATATGTATGTGTATATAAATTAATATCAATAACCTATTTCCCTGAAGGGAAGGTCCCGGGTACAAAGGATATAAATTAGTTAATGTTTTACTGGCTAGTGATAAGAATTCTAAATCCAGTTACATTCTGTAAATCAATACTTGATTTCTAAACAAATAAACATCACAACATGTGTCAACTTTCGTATCGTCCAGCGGATCTTTCTTCAAATATTCGCCATCGTCTCGCAAATCAATGTCTTCTTTTTCTGTCAAATTAGCTTCGACGTATTTCTCGATTGGAGTTTCGGTTGCTTCATCCGAGTTAGATTCATCACTAAAATCTGACCCTGAATATTCAGTGCCGTCGTCTGTTATGGAGGCTTCCGTTTCAGAACCGTCGCTGTATGGGTAAAAGCCATCGCTGTTATTGCCATTATTAAAATCATCTTCATCGTTTTGCATTTCGTTTTCAACATTCTTCTCATCTTCTTTAGTTTTGTTTTCGACGTCCAAACCGACTGTATCACTGACACCATCTTTGCATGGTTCATCTTGAGCATCCTTGCAAGGCTTATTATCACGACCGTCTTCGACAGGCACATCATCATGATCGTCTTTGACAGGCTCACCATCATGACCATCTTTGCATGGTTCATCTTGTACATTCTTGCATGGTTCATCTTGACCGTTCTTTTTGTTTCCGCAATTGGTTGTTTCACCATTGAAGAGTTCAAGAAATTTCTTCCTTTCTTGCTGTGCTGCTCTGTTTTCCTCCGCCATTTTATTCAGCGCCTTCAGCAAATCATTTTCTACTTCAAACTCATACTCTTCGGGATCAAACCCATTGTTCTCCAATGACGTCCGGAGGCGGTCCACGAGCTCAGACTTTCTTCCTTTATCACTGAGCTCTCGTTTTCTAAGTTCCTGCCTCAACTCGAGTATCAAGAGCTCATCCAATGCTTTCAAAACCATTCTTGTATCCTATTTCTGATCACCAATGTTACGATATCACAAAATCGTATACCGGGCTCAATAGAATGGTTTTGCAGTTTAATGGAAAATAATAAATGAAGCTTTGCTAAAGCTAATTATACCTTCAAATCTCTTGATAATTATTCCATAATTATTGTCCCTAATAAAGGTAAGGTTTATCAATAGGAAGTTGATTATGAAACCAGTGATATTACATTAGTATGTATGTGTGTGTATGTATCTATGTATGTATGTATGTGTATGTATGTATGTATGTATGTATGTATGTATGTATGTATGTATGTATGTATGTATGTATGTATGTATGTATGTATGTATGTATGTATGTATGTATGTATATATATATGTATGTAGAATCGGGTCTAGGGGGGGGGGGAACTGAGAGCGAAAAAATAAGCGGGAAAAAGACAGGGAACGGATAACGACCGGAAGCGGGAGCGCAAGCGGGAAGGAAACGGGAGCGAAAAAGAAACGGGAGTGTGTATGTATCTATGTATCTATGTATGTATGTATGTATGTAAGTGTATGTATGTATGTATGTATGTATGTATGTATGTATGTATGTATGTATGTATATATGTATTTATGTATGTATGTATGTATGCATGTATGTATGTATGTATGTATGTATGTATGTATATATGTATTTATGTATGTATGTATTTATGTATTTATGTATGTATGTATGTATGTATGTATGTATGTATGTATGTATGTATGTATGTATGTATGTATGTATGTATGTATGTATGTATGTATGTATGTATGTATGTATGTATGTATGTATGTATGTATGTATGTATGTATGTATGTATGTATGTGTGTGTATGTATGTATTAAGATATGTATAATGCACACACAATGCCTAGTATATATAACAATATCATATAATGAGTTATCTTGCATATCGTCCAAGAATCGACTCCATTCGGATAAGGACGTTAAACAGACAACCGAGTTCTCTTGCTGACTTGATGATTTATTAACAGCTAGGTTTCCCAGGCGGGACCCCTGTCTATCCCGGCGCTATATCCCAGTGAGTATTCTTGCATTAAAAATCACGTGGTAGAGCTGGGATAAACAGCCGGGTTAGACACGGGACCCGCGCGGGATGAATGCTCATCCCGGCTGGTATTAAATTATTTGATTTATTACCAGCCGGGATCCCCACACGGGTCCCGTCTCTATCCCGGTGTTTTATCCCAGCAAGCTGGGATAAACGGAGAACCCGTTTCTAACCCGAAAAGTGTCCCGTGCGGGTGTGTTTGCTGGGCGACCACCGTTCGAAAAACGAGCATTGTGAACTTTCAAAGTTTTCTTTCAAATAAAAATATTTAAAAATAAATCTGTTAAAACATAAGTAAGTAACTTAGATATAATAAAAAAATTATAGAAATCTAATTAATAAAGTTTTGGACCTAAACGGGTTAATAGTACGTAAACAGGACAATAATTACAATAAGGACAATAATTACAATAACACAGATATAAAGTATGCTAAAAATGATGTGTATATATATATATATATATATATATATATATATATATATATATATATATATATATATATATATATATATATATATATATATATATATATATATATATATAAATCTCGTATCATAGTGTTTGAAATTGAACTCCTCCGAAACAGCTATATATATATATATATATATATATATATATATATATATATATATATATATATATATATATATATATATATATATATATATATATATATATATATATATATATATATATATATATATATATATATATATATATATATATATATATATATATATATATATATATATATATATATATATATTCTTGTACGCAAACTCCATTGTATTTGTTAATTTTTTCGCTAAAGACTCAATACGTCGAAGGGAAGCCCGTTGTTGGGAAGATAGACTATTAACGAATTCTTTGTTTGCAGCCGTATTTACGTTTATTTGTAAAAAATTTAAAAAGACAATTATGTTATAAAATAAACTAAAAAGTGTAACTTATAAGTTTAAAGTTATAAACAGGGCTAACGCGTTTCGACAGTTAGTTTGTCATCATCAAAGCCCGAAAAGAAACAAAACATGGATAGAATAATGAAAAGTGAAATTAGTTAAAACCGATAATGAAACAAAATAATAATATTTATTTTTCGAGAATGACATGTTAATTTATTTTACTATAGGGAGATATTAAAAATAAATTATATAATAAAACTGTTATACATTTAAAAATACGGTCGAAAAGCAAACTCTATTAATTGTCAAACGACAGATCTACGTCACATCTCGCGCAACCATGACATTGTTAAAACGGAAACCATCTCTGAAGAATTGCCAAAATTAAATTAATTAATTAAAATGCCACGTTATTTTACACAAAACGTTATCGTCGACGTCGCATAGTTATATTGTCACAATGCAGAGCTGCTGCCATTCTTGCCAAAAGAACAGTTTCATCATTAACTGCTTCATTTATCAAAACAATCTCATCAGGCACAGCTGAAACAGCACGGTCGTCACACAATGTCGCTTCTACCGAAACCCGATCGCACGTAGATGACGAGTTGTCGCGGACCGGCTGGCCAACGCTTTCGTGTCGAGAGCCGTCACCGCTCTCACCGCCGCCACTTTCAGGGTCCACGACATGATCCATAGCAGATGTCGACATATACGAGGGGCCGATATCTAAGTTATCTTCAACAGGATCACCACACCGCTCCTCGCACGGCCCGAAGGAAGAAAATGAAGTGTCCGCATCAAAAAAGATATTGGTGGCAGAACTTGGAAAGGGACGACTGGAAACGGGCTCACCACTGTAGCCACTGTGTAATTCAAAATCAGTCGCACCACCTGTAACTCCACCGAAAATCTCAGGACCCTGGGTACAGAGAAGTTAATTTTACCAAAGAATTGTTAAGTTTGGGCTTTATATTTTTGACCTCACAAGTTAGAGTTTTATAATCTCCAACTAGTGTAATGTGAGAGTAAAGGCATCTCGCTGAATATTTATGATAGGTGCTTCTCTATGTATATATAAGGCCTCCTGTATATTTAACCGCAATATATCATTAGAAGAAGATAGTATTGTAGTATTTTCATTCAATATTGATCTTGTAAGAGGAATGGCTTTGTGTTCACGCAGGAAATGAGCACGGATACCCCCGCCCTGAACGTGCATCGTCAATTTTCTAGCCAGAGTTGTTCGAGTATGGCCAATGTAACTAGTTTTATTATCGCGTTGGAAAGGGCATTGAAACTGATAAACTACGTTGGTTCTCTTGAGAAAATTAGAATTAGCCAGATTATTTTTCATAACTAGTTGATGAGTTTTTTTAGTTTTGTAGTAGATTATTATTTTTAACTGGTGGGAATCAGGAGAAGTGACAAAGACATTGTTTGAGATAATATCTTTAAGAACCTTTCCATCAGTCTCCAGTCCGCCATGCACTTGGGCTCCATAGTATAACGCTATGGGAAGTTTTTTTTCACAATCAGCAACAACTCCCATAGTATTTGCGAGCTTTTTGTCCAAAAACACCTGTATAGTTTTATCTATTTCAGTGTTTGTAAAATTATTGTTCACCAGTAAAGTTTTAATTTTTTGAGTCTCGCGATCAAACTCAATCGAATTATCTGCAACACGGTAGGCTCTGTGTAGGTAGTTATTGATAACATTAACTTTATAACAATCTGGGCAATATCCAAGTGCATTTAAAGTTTCTCCAATCGAAGACGGCTTCGTATAAACACTCAGTTTCAGACCGGACTCAAACTGAGAGACGAGCGTATCCAGAAATGGTAACTGCCGGTTAATGTCACTCAATTCAAACGTGAAATGTAATACAGAATGCTCCTCAAAAGTATCACGCAAAACCATTAGTTCGGAAACGTCGCGGCAACAGACAAAAATATAGTCGACATATCGTCCATACAGATGTGGAAGTTGAAGAATACCGTTGAACACTTTATTCTCCAAATGTCCCATATAAAATCCTTCAAATGTAGGACCCAACGGCGATCCCATAGCCACACACAGTTAAAGATACTCTTTTATAGGAAACAGTATAAATATAAATCATTGATCAAACTTTATATATCTATATATATATATATATATATATATATATATATATATATATATATATATATATATATATATCTATATAT